>JASDDO010000029.1:376467009-376762884 GCA_030015575.1 Agapanthus africanus | reverse complement strand
CTTGGGTTTTTTAACGATTCTTGTGCGAGTTTTGCGAAAATCTTGAGCACTTGGAGCGAATCAACAGAGATTCAGAGACTGTCAAATAGGAGCAGAGGAGCATTGGAGTGTTGTGCAAAAATTTGGAGAGCAGATCTCATCAAACGGTGGCGGAACAACGACCGTTTGGAGCATTTGGCGGCTAAACCGCGGTCAAATTGGGGATTCAGGCCCCTAAATTTTTCTGGTATTATTTTATCGTCTTCATCTCTCCTCTGAAGCTCTAATAAACTGTTTTTACCTGCAGGGTTTTTTGCAAACACCGCCGCTCAAAAAATCTTTTTTCGTGTTTTAGATTTTGGTTTGTTTTGCATATTTAAAACGGACATTAAGGGGAAAGAAACCCAAATTCAGATTAGGTGGAGATTTCATCACCCTTCCTAAACCCCAAAAATCACAAACAAGCATACACATCACCGTACATTAATAAAAAAATATCTAGACAAAACTCTAAGGACAATCGCGCTCAATTAGTACAAAAGAGGGTCGTGGGTAATCTATTGCTTATCCGTATTTTTCTTGTGATGTCTAAAACAAGTGTGACTAAGAAAAGTGGTTTACTTAATTAGGCCCGTTGTTTCGATGATTCGTATAGCGGATACCTCCCACTTACCTTGCTGCAAGATTAATAAGAAGGTGATAGAGGATTTTATCCTACGTCTTGTCCTTTGGAAGTCTAGAAGCGGTCTAGTGATTTGGCCTACGTGACCCTATATCTGAGATTGTTTGTGCACATTTGTGATTGGTTGAATCGAGTTCCACTTTCCAAGCAAAACAATTTCAAAAAATAAAAATAAAAAAGCTTTAAAAAATTACCATTCACCCTCTTCTCTTTTCACTCTCTTCTGATGGGTAACCCAAACCGACCAACTCTTGGCGAGCTTTGCTACACACAACAGATATTTCTTTATATTGTTATTGTTTTGGTAGAACTTCCGACCCCACCATTTATTTAAGGGATAGGATAGAGAGCTCTAGAAAAAACAGTTGGACACATCACTCAAATTCTTATCAACCGTGTTAAAATTCAACACCTTCTTATGTTGATAATCCTTTTAAGGATAGCGGGGAAACTTTTAAACCCATGTCCATTACTGAGCATATTGCGAAAACCCGTAACCAAAGTTTCATACCTTTCACTGCTCTAAAAACCTTATGACAACAATTACAATCATTTCCATATGAAAATGTTGATACTCCTTTTGAAGCGAATATGGCAACTTTTACATCCATGACCATTGCTGAGCAAATTGCAAAAACCAGTCGCCAACAATTCAACCAATCTCAATCTTCTTCATATCACAATGTTGATCTTAATCCTATCTATGAAAATTGGATCCACCCTTCTAACTCTTATCAACAGTACAAAACTTTCACACCCTCTCACGTTGATACTTCTCATGAGGCTAATGTGGCAATTCGTAAACCCATTCTATTGTGGATCATATTGAACTCGTCCGTAGCCAACAATTAAATACATTCCAACCACACTCAACTTTTGCACCTTATCTAGACAGTGCTTCTGAACATCAACTAGGAAGTTTTACGGTTCAAAGAGAATCCTTCATTGAAACTTCTTCACAAACCATGTCTAGTTTAGAAGTAGAGTTGAATTGAGTAGTGAGAAAGAACCAGGGATCCCTCCAAGTCAACCAGAACCAATTCTTATGATCTCACCATTTTCCATCCTGAACTCCATCCGAATGGATTTGATGATCAACCGCTTAATAATCTAATTGATGAGGTGCCCGAGAATAACATGTTTGACTTCTCCAGTCATGAGTGTGAAAGAGAGCCTTACACCATTCCAAATCAAACCGATCCTTATTCGACTAAACTTGACATTTCAACCTTCCAATTCCATCCAGTGAACCTAGTGATCTATCGATTGAGGATAATATAATTGATGAATTTTTAAAGAACTATTCGTTTGATTTGACTGAAGGTGCTAGTGAGATCGGTGATGAGAATATCTTTGAAGATGAACTCGCTATGTTGGATGAGTTGGATTCTCCGACCCATCATGTCCCTTCTATTGAATGTGAACATCTTCTTGTACATTTAACCGATTTTATTTTTACCACAAACCTATCCGAAATACAAAACAATATTCAGCCTTCATCTCCCATATCTGGTTCAACAATGCTCGACACCCAAGTTCGTCTACCCATTTCATTACACACTTTCTTTGTTTCTTCTTATCTTCTCTCAATTCCACCAAGTTTTGATGAACCACACTCCCGATATTTCGAGTTCTATAATTCTTGAAAGACCACTTGATTTAGACTCTTTTAAAAATAAGATAGATGGGCATTTCGAGTCTCCTACCTCTATAATTTCTGACGAATCGAGTGTTTTGAATCCTGGTATGCAACAGATTGACCTTGAAACTTTTCAATCTCCTAGTGAATCTGCCTATTCTACTGATATAGATATCAATTCCTTTCTTTCCGATGAGATCATCAATTGGAACATCAACGAAAGTTTCAAAAGTATTTTCGCCAAAGAACTCGCTTTCCTGAAGACATGGATGCTATGATAAATCAAACCTCCACCAGAAATTTATGCGCCTCTGTTTGAAACCGAAGTAGTTGAACAGCCAACCTTTCTTCTAATCACATACGAGAATACGACTATTCCACCCATTCCTTATCTTTCACATTTTCGTTTTCATTCACACTCACTTTTCGTCTCCACCAACCGATACGTAAATCCTTTCGAATATACTTCATGTCTACCCCCATATCATCTCCTATCGTTACTCTCATTTCTGTTTCTTCTACTTGAGACATGATACAACTTCCATTCTTATACAGTCTCGAGTTTTCTTCACGTCTATCTGTTACACTATCTTTCACCAACCATGGTGTTACCTTAATAAATTATTTGAATGGTTGGGTTTAATTTTTGGTCTTTGTAAAAATTTATGTAGACCGATAATATTTATCCCTCCCCCCTCTTATGTTAAATTTCAATATTTAGTAATGAAAATACTGTTTTACTCAAGTTTGGGGGGAAGAAGAAAAATATTTTTAAAATTGCTCTTGAAAAAAAGGAAATTTTTGCATAGATTGTGAGCCAAGAACAAGTTTGGAAGAGAATTTCACTGTCATTAACTCTTTTCCCATTTTCTAATCTTTGAGAACTTTTCCTCCCAGTCTTCAGGTTTTGAGCTTACAGGATAACATCAGTGAGAACACTGCTGCAAATAACTTTGGGGGGAAGATTTGTATAGATGGTTTGTATGTATCCATACATCATATGTAAATTTTGTATTGCATAAAAAAACCAGAATATTTTGAAAATAAAAGTTAGAAAGTGAAAAAAAATTATGAAAGAAAGAAGAGACTTAAGAAATACAAGAAAATTAGATATTTTAGAACGAAACTAGTAATACGTGGTCATGAGCTGTTGTCCCCAAAAGTTAGTAAGATGAAGAAATTACTAGTTTGCGGATAGAAATAAGTCTGAAAATAGTCATATTCTTGAGTCCAAACTTCTGAACGTTTATACCCTACTATACGCACTTGCACACATCTTAAAACTGGGATAGTAAAGAATACCTTGAAATACTCTTGCCTGAAAACCTTAGTATGAAAAAAAATCAACAAAATATATATGACACAAAAATAAAAATTAAAAGAAAAATGAACACTAGTTTTGTAATTACTTAAGACAGCATAAAAAAATACAGCGAGGATGCCTTATCACATAGTGCTTTAGATTAACTGGTTTGGAGGTCAATGCGAAGCCTTAGTTGTTGCAAGATTAGGATATTGCTGATGTGAAGCCTTAGTTGTTGCAAGATTAGGATATTGCTGAGTATGCCTTAATAAGTGAGCACATTCGGTAATCGGTTGGTTAGTGTCTCAAGAAGTATTAACGGTCGCATGAAAAATGTGTGAGCAAATCCATCTAAAACATCACTGACTAAAAAGTACTAAGAAATATGGACAAAGGGTATGATAGCTTGAATTGAATTCTCCAAGTGTAGGGATGACTTTTACACACACATAGGGGTATATGATCGATGTTTGGATGAGGGATAGGGAGAAAGACTAAAGACAATGTTTTATTGAGGGAGGATGTGATTTCTGACATCTTTTCAAGACCATTAAGATAGGGCTCATGACAACTAAAAAGCTAGTAGTTCGAAACTCTTATTTTCAAGTTTTTCTTTTATATATTCTTATCTTTGCATGTAATTTTCGTTTTCTTTCCTTTATTTTGGGATTTTGTGGGTGCAATCCGCTGAAAACCCTCAGAAGACAACACTCCTCCTATTAGGGACACTTAGAGGTTTAAAGGCTTATTGCACGAGCTAAGTGCAATCGTGTTGCCTACGAAAGTGTGATAGTTTTTTCTTCTTAAAAATAAAATAGTTTGCTCGGGATAAATTTGGGGGTATTTGATTAGTCATAATTATTGCACAATTTTACGGTCCTTTTCCCCATTATTATTAATTACTAAATGGTGTTATTTGTAATTTAAAAACATATGTGGGTTTATATGTAAAATGATTTTGTTATATGTTTCTTAATTTATAATTAATATAATTGGGGGAATATATGCATATCATATTTAAATATAATATCCATGAGATTCTTAATTATGAAAATATGCATATTATGTCATATCAAATATTCTTAACCATTATTATTAAGATATCATATCCGTAATTTAATTGGTTGGAATATTATCTAAATAAACCAAATGCTACTAATGATTTGATTTGAGATATTGTGCAGGTATTATAATAAATTAGTTCAGGGCTAAAATATAAGTTGGAGATCCACATCAAGTCGAGTTAGCATATCAAATCTGCCGAATTTTAGGAGCAAATTGAAGAATCTCGCAACTGCGGGAAGAAAAATATATTTTCAAAATATATTCATCAGAAGGAGCTCCTAATATTAAGAGAAGAAGGCACGAAAAATCTGGAGACGCAACTCCACCAAAGGGCGGCGGATCCGCGGTGGAACTAGGTTTTAGGTGGCGGTTCCACGGTCAATTTATAACCGTTGGATGTGAATTTTTAGAGCCTTGATCGTCTTTTCACATATTTTAAACTGAAGTCTAGGTTTTCAAGTTCCAGAGCGTATACAAAGGACCGAGAGAAATTAGGGTTATCTATCGAGCAAATTAGGGTTTTTAGTTCTTGTAGTTTAATTTCAGCAATCAAGTTATGTAATGCAAAAGTTTCAATAAAAAGTAGTTTTTTCTTAATTTTGTCTCATTATTTTCCGAATTTATTTTTTTATTTTTAGTTATTTCTTATGGGTTCATTAATCTTCTATCTTTCCTCGTTTACTTCGTTTATCCCAATGAACAAGTAAATTCTCGCTTATTAGGGTTTGTAGGATAGGGTAGTATAATAGATAAAAAAATCCTTTAACTTCTTTATAAGTTTTAATTTTTATAAACTTTAGCAAAGGAAGACTTAACTCTCTTATTCGGGTGTGCTATCAATTCATGATAGTTACGACCACGATTTGAGATTCGTTAATACTCGCTTTGTTGATGGCTTGAGATAAATAGGGGTCAATGGAAGGACAAGGGTCAGTAGAGGGAAACCCTAATCCTTCTAAGAACCCTAATCTACATTCATTGCTATTTCTTTAGTATTAAATAATTAAAAGATAAAAAGAATTATTTTTAAAACTCCATCCATTAACTACTCAATCCAATAAACCCCACAAACCCTTCTCTTATAAAATTTTCAAATCCGTTTAGTATAAAACGATAAAAATCCCACCTTTATTTATTAACACGTCTAAAATAAGAAAAGTAATTCACCATTTTCCTTTGGACGACCCATACTTACAATCGGCTAGCTATTGCGACACCGTTATTGATTGCGGTATTTAGGACAAATAAAGACTCAGTTTTTCAAATCAATCAACCGTCGACCACCACCCACTCCTCCAAACCAAACCACTTCCTTACCACCATCGCCGTCATCTTCTGCGGGTCAAGCCCGAGCCTTCTTCTCTCGACCTATCGACATGCTGCCGAACACCACCACTAAGTTGCCGCCGCTGAGCTCCTTGCCGTCACCTACTTTGCCACCACAGCCACCATCGCACCCATCCACTACACGGAGCCTAAGCCTTTCCTTCTCTCGTCCGAACCTTGTTGTCGTTTCCATCTTGTTTCCATCTGTGTCGCGTTGCGCCATTATTGTGTCATCATCGTTACTGTCGTCGTCAGGCAAGTGAACACCTCTCACTTGCTTTACATGCTAAATAAACTATATCGAGCAAATCGACAATACTAATTATAATACATCAATATATATATATATATATATATATATATATATATATATATATATATATATTAGTTGCGTTTTAATAACAAACCGTATTAATTAGTTGTATTAATTTGGGTATAATCGAGTCTAACATCTCTTGATAACGTCATATGGAAAATTGTAGGATTAAATAATATTTGATTAGTTTAAGGAAACGGACATTTTAGTTGCTAACTGAATGTATGACCTATGTTTTCGATGCGAACCCTAAACCAAAACCTAATTAAAAATGACGGAACTTATGATCGATAAATCCCTTTACTGTGTATGAACATCGTGTAGAAATTTGAACGCATAATATCTAGGTTTCACACATGAAATGACGACCCCAATTAATGTCGTAAAATCTGTAATTTACCGCACACTTTGCATTGTAAAAATCCATAGTTAATTGTATATAAATCGAACCATGGCGTTCCAGGGCTCGTATCGAAGCCAACTGAATAACCTACATCCCTCTGCAATTGGTTACTAAATATTAATAGGTTATGATAATGAAAATGGGATAGAATACGGCTTTGGACTGCAGTCCAGAGCCGTACCTTCTATCGATACCTGTTTTGAAACACTTATATAACCCTGTACACATATGAAAATGTAACGACTCTGAAATTATTGTACGAATTTTTTTTAGTTTAATGTACAGAAAGGAGTTTACAAGTCTGAGTACAATTTATAAGTTGATTTTTGTTTAAGAACAGCAAGAAACCACTTGTAGCTCACTAGTAAAGCCTTGCACTGCTATGACGTAGCCTCTGTGTTCGATTCCCATCAGGCACATTTATTTTTTTATTTTTCTTTTAAACTTTTTGGAAGCCCAAAAGTTTACACGTGCACTGCACATAAAAATGAAAAGTCTGGACAAATAAACATATATAAAATGTTATAAATACAGAGAGGAACACGTGGCGAGCATCCAACCCCCAACTCCCCTATTGGACTAGCGAGATGTAGCCTAGGGCCTACGACGACGGGCCCCCCATGGGTAATAGTCCCCGGTCTTTGCACATAAGACTCTTGGCTTACCCCCATGACCCCTGCACTGTTTGTTTTCTCTGAAATTAAACAGAGAATTCAATTTCACCTTAAAATCAAATTTAAATGCATTTTAATTCATTCTTTCAATTCCAAAACACTAATTCCACACTATAAATACAACCACATACTCTAGCCCCTCCTCATTCTGAAATCTCTAGTCAAAATTATCAAATTTTTCTAAGTACAAGTGGAGTTAGCCCAAGACCAACTTCCGGCGACCACGCGACGCCGCAACGATCAAGATATCTTCTTCTACCTCTTTCCTACCCTTCTAGCTTGTAAGTCCCACCTCATTCTTCTCTTTCTACATAAAAAAGTTCTCTTTTTCAAAACATGTCGGTAAGTGGAGTTAACACCGACTTTTGATTCTAAAACCTTGAAATCACATTTTTCTTAATCATTGCTCATCCATATTCTTAACATATGTTTATAACCATAAAACTGATAATTAGAAACGACTTTCATCCTAAATCATCATGTTAAATAACTTTAAATTGAGTTTTACATTTAAATACCATGAACTTTGTATCTGCCATATTTTATTATTTTGCTTAATTATACCTTTAGAAAAATTCACGGGGTAATGACCTACCCCTCACATACACACATGTTTACATAGCACGATACTCTGTTAAACATATTTTGTGACAAATACAATATTTCATTAAAATACCATCGACTATAAAAACCTGGTTTCTTTTTAATTGTATTATCAAAATTCTTTGCGATTATGCGTCTACAACCCTTTTTAGGGGACCCGCTATTGGATAGTGCGGATTATCGTATATCCTTGGGCTAGTAGAGCGAGATGCAGACCTTCTCACGGAGCATTTGGTCTCGAAAGATTTTTAATATGATTTTTAAGAAAAACGAGATTTTCTAATTAATAATAAAATTAATTTTTTAATATTATATAAATATTATCAAACCACATATTTTCAAGTTATAATAAAATTCTATGTTTTTCTAAAAATAAAAGAATGACAAGTTTCATCAAAATACCCTCAAGTTATCCAAAAGACAAGTTTTACACTAAAATGCCTTGAACTATCCAAGCTAAACTATTATCACTAAAATACTACACATTCTTAAAATTCACAATTATGGAAACCTTAAATAATATAAATAAATAAATACTCGAGACTTATTTTGAAAGTATATAAAATATTTCTCATAAAACCCCCTCGAGTTATTTAAAATTACATATAAGGACCTTAGTAAATATGAGTTTAAGCTGGATCAATTCTCTTGAGCCTCAGAGAGCCGGAGAAAGTGAGTGCTTGTCTATTTAAGGTAGAAAAACTTAACGGAGTTATCAATGGTAATTGTCTTAGAAAAAGACACAAATCCTGTCGTCCATGTGCAGCAGTTACTGATAACACCCGAATATAATTTAGGATCAAAATCTGTTTTAAAGTGTCTGACTCAATCTGAGTCTAACTCTAATCTGAATCCAATCCAAATATGAATCCAATATACCAAACATGAATACTTGAAACTGAACCTGAATACCAGAACAATATCAACATGCAAACATGTTTTGACTTGACCGAACCATGGCTATAACTTGATTTGTTTACATGATACCTGTTTACATCCTAAACCTGATTACACGAACAACTTGTATCCATGGTCTCGGCAAGTTTGATAACTATAATCTATAAAAAATATTACACGGAGTTTAATGGGGTAGATTGGTACGGAATGTATTAGAAGTGGAACGAGATGGTCACTAAAAGATAGCTGCATAAACTCTCGTGCCATTGTCCCGTGGGTTTTGACGGGGCCTTGTACTTATATGTTACCATAGTCCACGGGATAGTTGGACTTCTCTCATATACACTGGTGCCTTCTGTACCAAACTACAAACAACTACGTTAGAATAACAAGCTATACATGTATACCTTACCAGCTTCTCTTCATATTACTTGTTCATTTCCTTTCTTCTTTTGGGACTTACCGAGCGCTAGTTCGCTGATGACATTTCTGTCTTTTTCTTTCTTTGGAATGTTCGTCAGGACGACAGGACCTTCAGGAGACTGAACCCAGCCAAGAGTACTTGGAGCAGATTGAGGCACAGCCAGACTACTAGTTTACTTGTACTTACTTTCATTTCACATGCCACTGTTTTGGTATTGCTTTTATCATTGTACTTTTTTTTCTTTTTCAATAGTTGTATTGTAAAGATGAATGTAAATAAAAGTTGATGTTTATTTTATATCTCTTGTCATATTCTTGTGCATTATATATATATATATATATATATATTGCTTAATTACGCTTAACGTATTTATTTCTTAGTAAATACGTTGCGTTCCTGCCGCGTCACCGTCTCCGTATACCGGGAAGCAGGGCGTGACAGGTTTTGTTGGTAGCCCATGCAGGTCAGTTCTGCATAAAGCCATGCAGGTCAGTTTTGCATGAAGTCTTAAGCAATATATCACAAGAATTATAAGAATCAGCAACTTTACATTCTTTACAATTCAAATTCCTTGAATCTATTATAACCTTTCTTTTTCTATCAAGGTCATGGATTCTCCAAATAACACCAGCATGAATGTCAATGACAACACTCCACCGCCTACTCTACCACCACCACCTACCATTGCAGCTCCCATCAACAAGCAAATGATATTGCTTAAGGCGATTAAGAGCCTCTTGGAGGGTCAGCAGCAGCAGACTCTATCCTCATGCACCGCCCAGAAGCCGAGGCACCCGGAGTCAAACAATTCCGGGTACTGCATCCGAAGAATTTCTCAGGAAAAGAGAGCCCACTAGAGGCAGAGGAATGGGCTCAGTCCATTGAAGATGACCTGGAAGCAGCACAAGTGCCAGATATTGCTTGGGTGAGAGTTGCGAAATTGCAACTAACGGATAACGCCAGAGTCTGGTGGAAGGCTGAAGAAAGCCGACTCGCCCAACCGATTGAATGGAAGACGTTTCGCGATATGTTCGACACGAAATACTTCCCTGAGACTGCCCATTTCGATATGGAACATCAGTTCATCCACTTACAACAAGGCTCGATGTGGAGTAAATCAGTGGATGAATACGATGCAGAGTTTATCATGCTTAGCAGGTAAGATATTGTCTCAGAATTCAAATTTCCTGATATCGTATATTACATTGCTAACACAATGCCATAACAGGTTCGCGACACACTTGATTCCGACTGCTGAGATCCGGGCATGAAGATTTCAGCAAGGGTTGGACCCAGAAATCCAAGCTGCACTAGCTACAGGGGATTTCCCAACCCACGATCTTGCTCTGAAGGCTGCCCGCCGCTATATGGCAATAGTGAAGAAGAAGGGCAGACCTCAGACGGGCGGTATGAAACGCCCTGCCACCAAAATGACAGGAGGAGCCTCTTCCAGGCCGACATTTGCAGCCAGGAGACCGGGAGTATCTTTTAACCGGCCCATTCCAGACTTTTGCTTCTACTGTAAGAGGAATGGACACCTGGTGAAGGACTGCAGGCGTGAAAATAGCATGCGTTTGGTTTTTGGCGCATCCACTCACGCCATCGGAGCTTGTCCATATCGTCTCAACCCAGCTCCAGCACCTAGACCCGCACTCACAGTTCCACAGCGGCCAGCTATCCAGGCTCCTGCACCTCTTCTTGCACTCCCTGTACCACCTCCATGTGGACCTCCTGCACAGCCTCCTTATCAGTTCCATCAGGCACAGAGGAACATGCCTTAAGGGCAGAGGAATGTGCCTCGAGCAAGAAGGAACATATCCCGACGACAGGTTTTTACCATGACAGTTGAGGAAGCCGAAGCCACTGGCCAAGTTATCACTGGTAATTTCCAATCCTTTCACATCTTTTCAATCCCTGTATATCTCCATATATATTTCCTGTATCTAAAACCCATCTCACACAACTTAGGTACTATACTAGTAGCCACTCTCCCTGCACTTGTACTGTTCGACACTGGAGCGTCACACTGTTTCATGTCGCAACGTTTCGTGAGAACGCACGCGATTCCCGTGAAACCACTCATTTCAAGCTGGAATGTCAGTTTCGGGAATAGAGTCTTGAAAGCAACTATGGGATTTGATCAGTGTCCAGTTGTAGTTTGCGGACGAGAATTCTACGCGAATTTCACAGTACTGGACATCCCAAATTTCGATGTTGTGTTGGGAATGGACTGGCTGGGAGTTTTCTATGCTATGATTGACTGCCGTCAAAGGAGCGTGGTATTCGAGATACCAGATCACCCATTCTTCTACTTCAAGAGTGGAGATAGAACCTTGGAGCCAGGGAGGTACCGTGCTAAACCGAAGGATGCGGAAGTGTTTTCTCTCCCGGCAGAAGAAGAAGAAAAGCCAGATGTAGTTCGAGAGTTCGAAGATGTGTTCCCTGAAGATATAACAGGTTTGCCTCCCGGTTGAGCTCTTGAATTCAGCATTGATTTAATATCTGGTGCACAACTAGTAATCAAAGCTTCGTACCGGTTAAGTCCCGAAGGATTGAAGGAGATCCGTACTCAGTTGGACGAACTTCTGAAGAATGGTTGGATTCATCCCAGTATTTCAAGTTGGGGATCTTCAGTTTTGTTCGTGAAGAAGAAAGAAGGTTCATACAGGATGTGTGTAGATTACTAAGCTCTGAACGAAGTGAAGATCAAGAACAAGTATTCACTACCGCGTATCGATGATTTTTTCAATCAGCTAAGTAGGTCTTGTGTATTTTCGAAGCTAGATCTTCGTTCAGATTATCATCAGGTGAAGGTCAAAGAGTCTGATATTCCGAAGACGGCATTCAGGACTCGCTATGGTCATCATGAATACCTTGTTATGCCGTTTGGAGTGACCAATGCACCTGCTATTTTTATGGATCTGATGAACCAGGTTTTCCGCGAGTACTTAGACATGTTCGTTGTCATCTTCATCGACGACATCCTGGTATATTCAAAGAATCGGAACGAATACGCCGAGCATTTACGGATTGTCCTGGAGACATTGCGGCAGCATCAACTCTACGCCAATACAGAAAGTGTGAATTTTAGCTAGATCAAGTCGGATTTCTCGGACATATTGTTTCAGTCGAAGGAATCTCAGTAGACCTAGCTAAAGTGTCAGTAGTCAGCGAATGGCCGACACCAAAGATAGTGAAGGATATTCGAAGTTTCTTGGGATTAGCAGGATGCCGAAGATTCATTGAAGCTTTCTCGAAGATTGCAGCACTCCTGACCAAGCTCACACGTAAAGATGAAGCATTCATGTGGTCAGAAGCATGTGAGAAAGCTTTTGTAGAACTCAAATCAAGATTGACATCTGCTCCTATCCTTATGATACCGGATCAATCTGGAGGATTCGTTGTGCATTATGATGCGTCCGGTAAGGGATTAGGGTGTGTTCTACACCAGCATGGAAAAGTTGTAGCCTTTGCATCAAGACAACTGAAAGTTCATGAGCGCAACTATCCAACGCATGATCTGGAGTTGGCAGCCGTTATCTTTGCACTTAAGATTTGGCGCCACTATATTCTTGGAGAACGGGTGGATATATACACGGACCACAAGAGTTTGAAGTATGTGTTTATTCAGAAGGAACTTAACATGCGGCAGAGAAGATGGCTAGAACTCATAGCGGACTTCAACATCAACCTACAATATCATCCCGGAAAGGTGAATGTGGTTCCTGATGCACTTAGTCGCCAACCATTAGCAATGAATCTTACCGCTCAGTGGAAGCTTCAGCAGGAATTGTATGGAATGGAGATCGAAGTAGTTATGCCAGGTAATACTTCGTATTTGATAAACTTACAAGTCCAGTCTACTATTTTCAATCAAATCAAGACAGCTCTAGTAAGTGATGCCAAGTTACGAAAGATCCGAGAACAAGTAGAAAGTAGACTTCGAACTGACTTCATCATCTACGAAGGCGGATCCTTAAGATACGGAAGTAGATTGTGTGTACCAAACGGCCCAGTTCGAGAAGAGTTGATGAAAGAAACTTACAGCTCTCCTTATTTTGTACACCCCGGTGGTACCAAAATGTACAAGGATCTACGGCAACACTACTGGTGGCATAGAATGAAACGCGAAGTATCTAGAAGAGTAGCCAAGTGTTTGGTGTGTCAGTAAGTAAAGGCTGAACATCACAGGATTGTTGATCTACTTCAACCATTACCAATCCCAGAATGGAAATGGCAGCACATTACCATAGACTTCGTGATTGCACTTCCTCGCAGCACGAAAAGTAACGATGCAGTATGGGTTATTGTTGATCGACTCACCAAGTCGGCTCACTTTATTCCCTTTCGAGTTGGCCAATCTACCAAGATGTTAGCAAAGAAATACATAGAGGTAAGCATGAATCTAAAGTAAGATTTAACTCTTCCAAATGTACTATTTTGATACCCATGAACTCATACAGGAGATTGTGAGATTACATGGAGTACCTGTGTGCATTGTCTCTGATCGTGACACAAGGTTCCGATCACAGTTTTGGCAGAGTCTGCAAGCTAGCCTAGGAACGAGTCTGAACTTCAGCACGGCTTACCATCCATAAACGGACGGACAGTCAAAGTGAACAATTCAGATTCTGGAGGACATGCTAAGAGCTTATATGTTAGAATTCAGAGGTTTGTGGGAAGATCATCTGCATCTTATGGAGTTTTCATACAACAACAGCTATCAGGCGAGCATTGGAATGGCACCCTTCACAGCACTCTACCGACGGAAGTGTCGTTCACCATTAAGTTAGGACGATATCGGAGATCGTGAACTCCTTGGACCAGAGATGATCGTGGAAACTGTGGACGTAGTTCGAACGATCAGAAAAAGAATGCGCATAACCTAAGACAGAAAGAAGTATTGGGTAGATGCAAAGCGCCAACACTTAGAGTTCCAACCTGGAGACCATGTTTTTCTAAAGATCTCTCCAAACAGAGGAGTGATCCGCTTTGGAAAAAGAGGTAAGCTAAGTCCGAGGTACATATGACCGTTCGATATTCTAGAACGAGTTGGAGAAGTGGCATATCGTATAGCACTTCCATCCTCATTGGAAGGAGTGCACAACGTGTTCCACATATCCCAGCTTCGAAGATATGTGAGCGACCCCAGCCATATCCTTGATCACTTCGAGCTCACTGTTCAGACGGATCTCACTTGCAAGGAATAACCCATTGAAATCCTGGATCAAAAGGTAAAGACACTGTGGAACATGGAAGTAAACTTGGTCCGAATAATATGGAGAAAGGATTCACCATGAGAATCAACGTGGGAACGAGAAGATGATATGCGTGCAAGATACCCTAACTTATTTGTACATTAGTCTATATGTAATTGTAAATTTCGAGAACGAAATTTTATAAGGAGGGTAGAATGTAACGACTCTGAAATTATTGTACGAAATTTTTTAGTTTAATGTACAGAAAGGAGTTTACAAGCCTGAGTACAATTTATAAGTTAATTTTTGTATAAGAACATCAAGAAGTCACTTGTAGCTCACTGGTAAAGCCTTGCACTGCTGTGACGTAGCCCCTGTGTTTGATTCCCATCAGGCACATTTATTTTTTTCTGAATTTTCTTTTAAACTTTTTGGAAGCCCAAAAGTTTACACGTGCACTCCACATAAAAATAAAAAGTCTGGAAAAATAAACATGTGTAAAATGTTATAAATACAGAGAGGAACACATGGCGAGCATCCAACCCCCAACTCCCCCATTAGACCGACGAGATGTGGCTTAGGACCGGCGGCGACGGCCCCCCCGTGGGTAATAGTCCCCGGGCTTTGCAACAAGACTCTTGGTCTACCCCCATGACCCCTGCACTGTTTGTTTTCTCTGAAATTAAACAGAGAATTCAATTTCACCTTAAAATCAAATTTAAATGCATTTTAATTCATTCTTTCAATTCCAAAACCCTAATTTCATACTATAAATATAACCCCATACCCTAGCCCCTCTTCATTCTGAAATCTCTAGCCAAATTATCAAATTTTTCTAAGTACAAGTAGAGTAGAAGTGGAGTTAGTCCAAGACCAGCTTCCGGCAAGGAATCGAGCAAGTTCCGGTGACCCCGTGACGCCGCAACGATCAAGTTATCTTTTTCTACCTCTTTCCTACCCTTTTAGCTTGTAAGTCCCACCTCATTCTTCTCTTTCTACATAAAAAGTTCTCTTTTTCAAAACATGTCGGTAAGTGGAGTTAACACCGACTTTTGATTCTAAAACCTTGAAATCACACTTTTTCTTAATCATTGCTCATCCATATTCTTAACATATGTTTAGAACCATAAAACTGATAATTAGAAACAACTTTCACCCTCAATCATCATGTTAAATAACTTAAATTGAGTTTTACATTTAAATACCGTAAACTTTGTATCTACCATATTTTATTACTTTGCTTAATTATACCTTTAGAAAACTTCCTGGGGTAATGGCCCACCCCTCACATACACACATGTTTACATAGCACGATACTCTGTTAAACATATTTTGTGGCAAATATAATATTTCATTAAAATACCATCGAATATAAAAACCCGGTTTCTTTTTAATTGTATTATCAAAACTCTTTGCGATTATGCATTTACAACTCTTTTTAGGGAACCCGTTATTGGATGGTGTGGATTATCGCACATACTTAGACTAGTAGAGCGAGATGCAGAGCTCCTCACAGAGCATTCGGTCTCGAAAGATTTTTAATACGATTTTTAAGAAAAACGAGATTTTTAATTAATAATAAAATTAATTTTTTAATATTATATAAATATTATCAAACCACATACTTTCAAATTATAATAAAATTCCATGTTTTTCTAAAAATAAAAGAATGATAAGTTTCATCAAAATACCCTCAAGTTATCCAAAAGACAAGTTTTACACTAAAATACCTTGAACTATCTAAACTAAACTATTATCACTAAAATACTACACATTCTTAAAATTCACAATTATGGAAAACCTAAATAATATAAATAAATACTCGAGATTTATTTTGAAAGTATATAAAATATTTCTCATAAAAGCAATGCCAAAATAATGGCATAACAGAAATAAAAATAAAATAAGTACAAGTGGCTACAGCTCTGGGTCTTCGGTGTACTGCTCAAGGGCCTGCTCCAAATGCTCCTGACTGGTCTCGCACTACTCAGCATCGGGTCCTCCTGATAACATTCCAAAGAAGAAAAGAAATAGGAATGCCGTCAGCGAACAATTGCTCGGTAAGTCCCAAAGATGAGGGAGAAGAAGAATAGACAGAGAGAGTGTATAACTGTATTATTTTTTATTGTTATTTTAGCGCAATTGTTTGCAGCTTGGTATAGAAAATGCTGGTGTATACGAGAGGAGTCCCACTTACACCGGAGACTTTAGTAACCCGTAGTACAAGGCTTCGTCGAAAATACCACGGAACAACGACATGGATGTAATTACGTCTTAAGTGTCCACCTAGTGCTACCTTTAACATGTTCCGTACCAGTCTACCCCTTATAAACCCCGCGATGTATTTTGTATTGTTGTATTGATTGGATTGTATATTATATATGGATGACTTGCCGAAACCATAATATCAGTAAATGGATAAATGGATATACATGTAAACGGAAATATCCATGGTTCGGTTTAGTCAATATAGATTGATATGGTTGAATAGACGGATTCATGAATTCATGTTGAATATTGTATTGTAATATATACTTGAATCACATTCAAGTCGGATTAATTATATTGAGACTCAGTCTGATTCAGACACTTAGAAAAGAACTTAAAAGTCCTGAATTAGTTTTGATGTTATCGGTAACTGCTGCACATGGACGGCAGGACTTGTGTCTTTTTCCAAGATAATTACCGTGTTGATAACACCGTTTGTTAGGTTGTCTACCTTCGATAGGCAAGCACCCATATCTCCTGCTCCCTGAGGCTCAAGAGACTGGTCCCGCTTAAACCTATATTTACTAGGGTCCTTATTTTAAATTGATAAACTTGAAGGGGTTTTATGTAAAAATAGTTTTGGCATAATTTCAAAATACACCTCAAGCATTTAATTATCGTATTTAGGGTTTTCATCGATGTATATTTTATAGATGTGAAATTTCTAGTGAATATAACCTAATTTTCAAAGTATATGGTATTTTATTGAAATATTGGAATGATAATGGTATTTTCTTGTAAATGTGATGTTTCCCTTGGATTTTGGAAATGTGGAATATTATAAATATTAAAAATATTTATTTTGATATTATTTACATATATAATTATTTATTCAAAATATATATTTTATTTATAATAGAAATCTCATTTTCTAAAGAAAAATGCATTAAAAATTCTTTCGAGATCGGATGCTCCGTGAGGAGGTCTGCATCTCGCTCTACTAGACCCGAGGATGTGCGATAACCCGCACCATCTGAAAACGGGGTCCCCAAAAGTGAGTTGTAGAGGCGCAATTGGAAAGAATGTAATAATACACTTTTTTTAAAGAAAAAGTTTTATAAGTTGATGGTATTTATTTGCAACGTCGTATTTTCCCGAATCTATTTTCCCAAAATTCTATCGTGCTATATTAGAGATGTGTGTTGTGATGAGCTAGGTCATTACCTCATGAACTATCTAGAGGTAAAACAGGTATTATGTTGTTTTGTGTCGAGAATGAAGTTTGTGGTATTTTACTGTAAAATTACAATAGAAGGTGAAAATAATAATATTTTGTGATGAAACTTGTTTAAGGTGTTTGTTAATGTTTAATGAACATGATATGAGGGTTTGGTATATTCTTGTTTAAGAAAAATATGATTTTTAAAGGAAAACCGAATCGGAAGTCGGATTAACTCCGCTTCCGTTGGGTTTTAGAATTTGAAGTTTTTAGAATAGAGAAAAGAAGGGAAAGAGGGGACTTACTGGTTACAAAGATAGAGGGGAGAAAGATGAAGAGTAGAGAAGCGCCGGCGCATTGTTTCGTCACCGGAAACTCCTTGGATCGTCGCTGGAACTTCGTCGGAGCTTCGCCCTTCGTTAACTCCACCTGTACACTAAAAGACTTGAGAATTTTGTATAGTTTTTGTAATGAAATTCTGGTGAGAATGAGTGAAATAGAGTGTGGTATTTATAGGGAAAATTAGGGTTTAGGGGTGAAAGAAATGCATTAAAATATGCATTAAAATTGGATTAAATGGGTGATTTAATTCTCTCTGATTGAATGCAGGAAAAATAAACAATGTAGGAGAAGTGGGGTAGCTGAAGAGGTGTAGGGGGTGAAATTTGGGAGCATTCCCAATGGGGGAGACCGGCAGTACCGGCCAAATAGGGCATTTCGCCGGCCCATTACCGGCGGTTTGGGGTGAGGTTGGGTGCCACGTGTTGTGTCGCTTGGTATACTGCAGTGCACTCGTTTTTTTTAAGTGTGACTTTTGGTTTTACGTGGTGTGCATGTGCAAATTCTTGGGGTTCTAAAAAGATTAAAAGAAATTTAAATAAAAAGAATGTGTGGCTGATGGGATTTGAACTCTGGTGCTTTGGTTCAGCAGTGCAAGGTCTTACCAGTGAGCTACAAGCTCTTTCTTGCTGTTCTAAAACAAATCAAACTTATATCTTATGCTCAGGCTCAGGGGTTCCTTTATGTATTTTTGAAAAAAAATCGTACAGAAAGTTTAGGGTTGTTACATTCTACCCTCCTTATAAAAATTTCGTTCTCAAAATTTGTAAAAAGAAAGTGCAACAGTTTAGTGTTAGTGTTAGTGATAGAACCGATGATAGTGTATAAAAATATTTGGAAGAATGAAAGATTTCAAGAAGTTTTGGTAAGATTGTGAGGGAGTTACCAGGGTTTTCTTGGTTCACAGTCTCAGGTTCTTTGGCCGCTAAAAGGAAAACCTGACGCCGTGGTACATTCTTCCTAGCTGGAGGCACATTCCTCTGTCCTCGAGGCATGTTCCTCAGTGCCTGATGGAATTGGCGATTTGGCTGTGTAGGAGGTCTACGTGGAGGTGGAGCTGGGAGTGCAAGACGAGGTGCAGGAGCCTGGATAGCTGGCCGCTACGGATAGTTGGTGTGTGTTGTGACTGGGTTGCGTCTATAAGGACAGGTTCCAATACCATGATTGGATGCGCCACAAACTAAGCACAGGCCTTTTGCGCGCCTACAGTCCTTCCACAAGTGTCCATTTCTCTTGCAATAGAAGCAAAAATCTGGACTTAACTGGCTAAGTGTTTCTTCCGTTCTCCTGGGTTCGAATGATAGCCTGGAAGAGGCACCTCCTGCCATTTGAGTGGTAGGGCGTTTCAAACCGGCAGTTTGAGGTCTGCCCTTCTTCTTTACTACTGCCTCATATTTTCGGACAGCCTTCAAAGCCAAATCATGGGTTGGGAAATCCCCTGTAGCTAATGCAGCTTGGATTTCCGGGTCCAACCCTTGCTGAAATCTTCTAGCCCTGATCTCAGCAGTCGGTATGAGATGGGCCGCAAACCTGTTACGGTCTTGTGTTAGCCGTGTAGTATACGATATAAAATCGAACATTGAGACATATCTTACCGGCTGAGCATGATGAACTCAGCATCATACTCATCTACTGATTTGGTCCACATTGAACCTTGTTGCAGATGGATGAACTGCTGCTCCATATCAAAGCGGGCGGTCTCAGGGAAGTACTTAGTATCGAACATGTCACGGAAAGTCTTCCATTCGATAGGCTGATGAAGACGGATTTCTTCCGCCTTCCACCAAACCCGTGCATTGTCAGTGAGCTGCAGCTTAGCAACTCGAACCCAAGCATGTTAGTGTATATGCCCTAGAGGCCATTACTGTATCATACTAGTTTGTATATTACTTGATGGAAGCTTGGGATATTCACAGTTGTATATACAATCTTGCTCGAAATGGTAGTATGCTACTTGGTTTGTCTCTGCTTTAATATGTGCATGTGTTTCTTTTAGCATATCGCTTATATACATATTAGTAGAGCCCTTAGGATCTTTGCTTGATTACCAGCGTTGTGATGGCGCTCACACTCGTGGGGGCTGGGTAATCCATAAGCACATCCTTATACAGGTCCCTAGTCGTTGGACTATCGAGACAGGGCATTGATACTCCGGAGTATACTAGCGTATGCGCTTCTCATCCCAGCGTGGGAGACGGTCTGTCCCACAGCCGTCAGTACGTCGTACTTGAGATAGTATGCGGGTGCTCGTTAGGTTACGAGTACACTGGACAGGACTCGTCGGGAACTGTTGGTTGGTATTATACCTATCGTCAGTTATCAGTTCCCAGGTGACATGAGTACGGCTTAGTCCGCTGACTTGACACTGTCACTTCGCCTCGAGTGTGTTCCCACTGTACTTTGATTACTACCCTACCATGGCTCAAAGGAGTCGTGCAAACAGGTAGTAGTTGGGTGCAGTCCCGAAGCACTTGGAGGCAGTGACGGTTAGACAGGATTCGTCTCTCCCGGTATTGGGGGTTGACATCGCGCTGTGTCTAGGAGAGCCATTACACGAGTAGTCCCTGGCCAGGGCAAGCAAGATATACTGGTAGGTTTCCAGTGTTATCTCAGGGTGTTCTGGGCTATACTCCGACACGACTTGTACCGCTATTAGGGGACTGACGTTCACCGCCCCCTAGGCCCGCCATGCGATGTATCAGACGAATAGACCGGACTGTACGGAGACTGTCACATACAGGCTCAGTAGGAGTTCAGATGGGGTTCACCTCGTCAGTCTTCTTATCGACATCTACCTGGGGACCGTTACGTACAGCTAGTGCCGCTTGCGGTCTGTGGTTAAACCCACTGCCAGCGTAGTGTCGAGTCTTTAGAGTCCCACACAGAGAGCTATTCGCCTTTTAGGCAAAATGAGTAGAGGTCGCATGGTTTTGCGACAGGGTTCGTTCACATCCGCGCACTTGTGCACGTTTGCTGTCCGGACAGCTTATACTAGCGGGCTTTGGTTTAAGCCGGATCCTAGTATATGATTTGGGATTGGTTTTATCTCATTGTATTCGTGTTCCTCGGATCACGAATACGGGTGCGTATGCACAGTTGCTTGAGACAGAGGGAGAAGACTTTGATTAGGGTTAATGACCATTGTCATTTTATTAACCCTAATGCTTATGTGTGTATTATGGTTAATTAATATTAGTTTAATATAATTGTGCATGGTTATGGTTGTTGACCATTTGACCTTCTTGACTTGTTGACCTAGGTTGACACTTTGACCATCATCATTTCATTTGGAAGATGCTCTTTGATCCTTGCAATTTGCATTAAAAATGAAATGATAATGATCATGTCTTGATTAACCATGACAATTATCTAGCTAATTATCAATTTATTATAATTCACACATATATGTGAGAATGGTTGTTTTATTCTCTCATTCTATCATTCACTTTCTCTCTCTTGTTCTTCCTCTCCCTCAAGCTCTCCCCTCTCATGTGTTGAGAAACACTTGAGCTTGAGAAAAACCTCTTCTTGATAATCTCTACTCTCATCTAGGGTTCTAGGATTAGCACTTCTATCACCCTAGTTACTTCTAGCTTGGAGTTGAAGCCAAAGGTTGAGGCTTTCGGGTGGATCTTTCTTCGACGTGAGAAGACGACAAAGGGACCTCTTTCTACTACTCCAAGGAGTAAGGAGAGAAGGACATAAAGCCCTAGGTATAACCATTCTACCCTTAACTTTTCTAGTTAGCTTTAGCTTGTTTTTGTTTAGCAAAGATCCTTCTTTGTCTAGTCCATGTTGCCTAAAGTGATAAAAATCCTTTTTTTATTCCCTTTTCCGCCTCCCCACAAGCACCGGGGTAGGCAACGTGGATTTACAGTGGTATCAGAGCCTAACTAAACATAAACTAGCTAGGTAGTAAAGTGTATGGAAGTTCAATCGGAAAAATCGCAAAACCGAGTTAACAAAAACCCAAGTTTCTGTTAAAATTTTTTCTGCTCTAAAAATAAAAAATCATACGTCAAAAATCATCTCAGGGTTTTGTGAAGAAAGCCACCAAAAACGATCCAGAGATTCGCTCAAAGCGCCGCGGTTCCGCGGCAATAACAAGCTATTGCCGCGCAACCGCGGCCGTTTTGGCTCGGCTCTGGGTCGAGTTTGGTGCAGTGTTCCTCTGGCATGGTTTTGGGATTTTTAAGATGGTTTATATGTGCCTAGGTTTTCCAGAAAAGAAATTTGTTTTTGGGGGCCTATAAATCCGTATTTTTGATCGAACTTCAATACACTTTGACTAAAAGGTTATATCTGTGATGTTTATATGTATTCAACGTCGGCTAATCGCTATATGTCGATTAGTGGGGGGTTATACATATCTGTGATCTGTGTTTGATGATGGTATGTGTATATGAATGCGTTGGATTGTCACGGGTGAATAGCCGGGGTGGATGTGAGATGAGTGTTTCTTTTTCTTTCTTTCATTATAACATGTAAATTGATGTAATATTATTTGTATGGCCGTGCAACCGGGTCGGGGTTGTAGCCGTCATTGTATAATTCTTTTTACTGTTTTTGCTCCTAGGATAGACCCATGGAGGGGGTGCACAAACTACCGGGTATCTCGAAGTGCCGAGTGGCCTACTCACGGTGGTGAGGGAGGTTGCTTCGCTTCGGGTACTTGGCGGGTAGTTTGCCGCACCCGTAGGGGTCTTGGGTGGGGTATTGGCTATTCACCGCGACCGTGTAATCCGCTTTTCGTTGCAGGCTCGAACGGATTGCGGATTCCTAGTATATCCAATGTATTCATCTGTGATCTGTAATGTCTATCATTGCTATATATTTTTATATTATAACTATTTAGGCGTTGCTTATCTTTTACAGCCGCGCTAGCCCAGCCTCCGCTCTGTCGTTAGTTAAGTAACCTAACGGGTGATGACGGGGCCCCGTGGCGAATGCGAATGGCATAAGCGTACGTCATATTTTGGTTGTTTTCTGCAATGGTAGGATTAAATGACGGGACGTATTAAAAGAACTAATGCAAGAAAATAAACCAAGTAAAAGTCGATTGGAACACTTTGAAAACCACTCGGTTCTTTTCAAAACTAAACTTTTAAACGCGGAGCTTGAACCACTCCTTTTAAAAGCTATCTCGTTCCATCGATTATATCAAGTTCACTACGTTCACGGTTTTGCCAAAAGCATTCGTAGCCCTCCATCATTTCAGTTAAATATTCGGTAGTATTCAAGCTATGTATTTTGACCTCACGCCAAGGCATAGTGATTGGTAGCTGCCGGATATTTATCTGTTGCATAGATAGAATGCGTTGGTTTGAGACAGTCGTACTGCCATTTTGGCCTACGTCAAGGGTAGGTACGGGTGGGTTCAAATTAACCGGGATAATGATGGGAAGAACTTGACATGTGACTTATGACATTTTGACCTCACGCCAAGGTCATAAGAGCATGGGGCAAAAATCCACATCGGGAGTTTCATAAGTACTGAAACTTGCTAGCGCTGCATACCATTTGGAGTGTGATGATTCTGGTAGGATTCCTTCGGTTTTATCACGCGATGAAATTTGGATCCCGATCCTACTGTGAGTATATGCTACTCCTCGGGAAAACTCTCACTTAACGATCAATGCTATAAACCTAGTAGGTGTCTAGAAAGGTGTTAGCGGGGCTACGCCCACAGGGAAAAGAGGTTACTTAATTAAGGAACTTCGCGAAAGCGTTGGAAAACCACCCTCGAAGTACCGACACTGGCCTGGCTAAACGGTTAAGCAAGTATTGTACGGTGAGATTGATCCTGACTAATCCTTTCTTTACGGTTTGAGAAGGGATTCGAGAGACAGTGGGAGCCATCCTGTTTAGACAAACTAAAAACCACTCTAAACTTGCAAGAGCATCATGCTAAAGTGTTTCTTTTCTCTCTCCTAATTGCAGCGACCATTCAACATGACCGAACTTAAGTTATTACTAGATAAAAACATACTGACAGGGCCAAACTACAAAGATTGGCTCAGGAATGTCAAGATGGCAATCACTTACGACAAGCTGGGGTATCTCCTTACCACCAAAGCTCCCCCTGTCCCAGGTCCCAAAATCAGTGTCGTGGATAGGGAAATCCGTAAGACCTGGGAAATAGATTGCACGAAGGCCAAATGCCTCGTACTTGCCTCGATGGACAACGAACATCAGAGGAGGCACGAGAATATGGACCTAGAGTCCATATTTCTTCATACAAAAGAACTGTATGGAGAGCAGTCTCGTATCGCTATATACGAAGTGTCGAAGAAGTTGTTTTCGGCAAGGTTGGCCGTCGGATCATCGGTAGCGGAACACGTGCTTAAGATGATTGGCTACATAGAGGAGCTCGCAGAACTTGGGACCACGTTGGAGAATGAGCTCTATATGGACTTGATTCTCCAGTCCTTTCCTTCCACTTACGCCCAGTTCATCCTGAACTTCAACTTACAGGAAAAGGAAGTTGAACTTTCAGAGCCCCTCAACATGTTGAGGAGTGCAGAGGGCACCCTACAGAAAAGTAGGGAGACATCCACTTTGTTTGTAGGAGGATCTTCCTCTTCTAGGTCCAGGGCGAAAGCCAAGGGCAAGAAGAAGAAAGCCCCCGCCAAACCAAGAGGCGGTGTCAGTAAAGTGGATACGAAGGGAAAAGGAAAAGCAACAAAGGTAGCGGGAAAGCTGGTGGGGAAGGAAGAATGCTTCTACTGTCACAAAAGTGGTCACTGGAAACAGGATTGCAAGGCTTGGAAGGCCAGAACACAGGATTTGAAGCGAGTTGCGGCTTCAGCTTCAGGTGTGTATGTTATTGAAAACTGTCTATCAATAAACTCTACATCCTGGGTATTGGATACCGGATCAGGATCTCATATCTGTAATTCTTTGCAGGCGTTGAGAAAGCGTAGAGTTTTGAAGGCAGGTGACATGACACTCAGAGTTGCAAACGGTGCTAGCATGGATGCTGAGGCCGTGGGGGACTATCACCTGGGACTGTCAGATGGACACTTTTTGGTTTTGCGTAGTTGTTATTATGTACCAAATGCAACCTGTAATATCATTTCTGTATCTTTATTATCTAAAGAAGGTTATGAATTTGCATTTGTAAGTAATGTAGTGAACATTCACCTTAATCAAGTTTTGATTGGGTCAGGTACATTAAACAACGGTATATACGTATTAAACCAACCACAGATTTTCAATGTCCAGAATACACACAAAAGAAAGTCTCCAGAAATCAATAAAACTTTCTTATGGCATTGTAGACTGGGTCACATCAATGAGAGAAGGTTGACTAAGTTACATACAGAAGGATATTTGGATCCGTTCGAATATCAATCATATGCAACTTGTCAATCCTGTCTCAAAGAAAAGATGACAAAGACTCCGTTCGCTGGACACGGAGTAAGAGCGAGCGAGCTCTTGGGGCTCGTACACAGTGACGTGTGCGGTCCAATGTCTACACATGCACGAAGCGGTTATTCTTACTTCATTACTTTTACGGATGACTTTTCAAGGTACGGTTATGTCTTCTTAATGAAACATAAATCCGAGGCTTTTGAAAAATTCCAGGAATATAAGAATGAAGTAGAAAAACAAACAGGCAAAAGTATCAAGGCACTAAGATCTGATTGAGGTGGTGAATACTTGAGTGCCGAGTTCCTGGGTTACTTAAAAGAGAATGGAATTCTCTCTCAGTTTACTCCTCCATACACTCTGCAACATAACGGTGTATCGGAGAGACGGAACCGAACCCTATTGGATATGGTACGGTCCATGATGAGTAACGCTGAGTTGCCGCGATCGTTTTGGGGATATGCGCTAGAAACAGCTGCATACCTTTTGAACCGAGTTCCCACTAAGACCGTGCCTACCACACCATATGAGTTATGGAGTGGGAAGAAACCCTATCTTCAATACTTGAAGATTTGGGGATGTCCAGCTTATATCAAAAAGCAGCATACGGACAAACTAGAGGCACGCTCAGTACTGTGCAAATTTGTGGGATACCCAAAGAACTCCAGGGGGTATCTTTTCTATTACGCAGAAGAACAAAAAGTCCTTGTTTCTCGTAATGCCCATTTTCTGGAACATCAGTTCTTAGAAAAAGAAATAAGTGGGAGCGCAATAGAACTGGAAGAAATTCCAGAACCACAAGCTATTACTGAAAGCTTGGTAGAACCAGAGGGTTCGAAAGATCAGGACATTCCCACGCCACTCCGCAGGAGTAGTAGGCAGTCTCATCCGCCCGAGAGATACTATGGTTTTCTCATTGACGGGGATAGAGAGGATTGCATCATAGATTGTGATGAGCCTACTAGCTTCCAGCAAGCCATTCAGAGCGTCAACTCGGTAAAATGGCTGGATGCAATGCGTACCGAAATGGAGTCCATGTACACCAACAAAGTATGGACGTTGGACATTGCTCCAGATAGGGTAAAACCCGTAGGATGCAAGTGGATCTTCAAAAGGAAGATTGGTGTAGATGGACAGGTTGAGACCTATAAAGCTAGACTGGTAGCAAAGGGTTTTCGTCAGCGACCTGGTTTGGACTATGACGAAACTTTTTCTCCAGTAGCTATGCTGAAATCCATTCGGATCCTTCTTGCCATTGCTGCCTTCCACAATTATGAGATTTGGCAGATGGACGTAAAGATAGCTTTTCTAAATAGACATTTAGAGGAGTGTGTCTATATGGAACAGCCAGAGGGTTTCATTCAGAGTGGGAGCAGCGGAAAGGTGTGCAAGTTGCTTAAGTCCATTTATGGACTAAAGCAGGCATCGCGGAGTTGGAACATCTGTTTTGATGAGACGGTCAAGGAATTTGGCTTTATCAAAAATTCAGATGAACCATGCATCTATTGTAGATTTGTAGCGAGAACTGTAGTATTCCTCATTTTATACGTGGATGACATTCTCTTAATAGGAAATGACATTCCTATGTTACAATCTGTCAAGTGGTTCTTGTCACATAGGTTCTCCATGAAAGACCTGGGTGATGCCTCATACATTCTGGGTATCCGGATCTACCGTGACAGATCCAAGAGGATATTAGGACTTTCACAGTCCAGGTACATCAACACCATACTGAAGAGATTCAGTATGGAAGATTCCAAGCGCGGTAATCTACCGGCTTGTCACGGGATCACCCTCTCCAAAGAGATGTCTCCCAAGACTGATTTGGAGAGGGATCGCATGTCTATTATACCCTACGCTTCTGCGGTAGGCTCTATAATGTATGCGATGTTGTGTACTAGACCGGATGTGGCTTATGCACTGAGTGTGGTAAGCAGGTATCAGTCAAATCCTGGGGAGAAACATTGGATAGCAGTAAAGAACATTCTCAAGTACCTGAGAAGGACTAAGGAGATGTTCTTGGTATATGGCGGAAAAGACCTCCAGATTGAGGCCTTTGCTGACTCCAGCTTCCAGAGTGACAAGGATGATTCCAAGTCCATGTCGGGTTTTGTCTTCACCCTCAATGGAGGGGCGGTGTGTTGGAAGAGCTCCAAACAGGAAACCGTTGCTGACTCGACTATGGAAGCGGAATACATCGCTGCATCTGATGCCGCAAAAGAAGCTGTCTGGATAAGGAAGTTCTTGAAAGAACTTCAGGTAGTTCCGTCCATTGTTGACCCAATACCTCTGTATTATGACAACAACGGGGCTATAGCTTTAGCGAAGGAACCCAGGTCCCATCAGAAATCCAGACATATCTTGAGGCGGTATCACCTGATCAGGGAGATCGTGGATCGCCAGGAGATCGAGGTTCGGAGGGTTGCTTCAGAAGATAACATAGTAGATCCATTCACCAAGGCCTTGCCCCAGACTCAGTTCGAGCGGCTGATCGAGATGATAGGTCTTCGATATGCCAGTACATGGGCTTAGTGCAAGTAGGAGATTGTTAGTGTATATGCCCTAGAGGCCATTACTGTATCATACTAGTTTGTATATTACTTGATGGAAGGTTGGGATATTCACAGTTGTATATACAATCTTGCTCGAAATGGTAGTATGCTACTTGGTTTGTCTCTGCTTTAATATGTGCATGTGTTTCTTTTTAGCATATCGCTTATATACATATTAGTAGAGCCCTTAGGATCTTTGCTTGATTACCAGCGTTGTGATGGCGCTCACACTCGTGGGGGCTGGGTAATCCATAAGCACATCCTTATACAGGTCCCTAGTCGTTGGACTATCGAGACAGGGCATCGATACTCCGGAGTAGACTAGCGTATGCGCTTCTCATCCCAGCGTGGGAGACGGTCTGTCCCACAGCCGTCAGTACGTCGTACTTGAGATAGTATGCGGGTGCTCGTTAGGTTACGAGTACACTGGACAGGACTCGTCGGGAACTGTTGGTTGGTATTATACCTATCATCAGTTATCAGTTCCCAGGTGACATGAGTACAGCTTAATCCGCTGACATGACACTGTCACTTCGCCTCGAGTGTGTTCCCACCGTACTTTGATTACTACCCTACCACGGCTCAAAGGAGTCGTGCAAACAGGTAGTAGTTGGGTGCAGTCCCGAAGCACTTGGATGCAGTGACGGTTAGACAGGATTCGTCTCTCCCGGTATTGGGGGTTGACATCGCGCTGTGTCTAGGAGAGCCATTACACGAGTAGTCCCTGGCCAGGACAAGCGAGATATACTGGTAGGTTTCCAGTGTTATCTCAGGGTGTTCTGGGCTATACTCCGACATGACTTGTACCGCTATTAGGGGACTGGCGTTCACCGCCCCCTAGGCCCGCCATGCGATGTATCAGACGAACAGACCAGACTGTACGGAGACTGTCACATACAGGCTCAGTAGGAGTTCAGATGGGGTTCACCTCGTCAGTCTTCTTATCGACATCTACCTGGGGATCGTTACGTACAGCTAGTGCCGCTTGCGATCTGTGGTTAAACCCACTGCCAGCGTAGTGTCGAGTCTTTAGAGTCCCACACAGAGAGCTATTCGCCTTTTAGGCAAAATGAGTAGAGGTCGCATGGTTTTGCGACAGGGTTCGTTCACATCCGCGCACTTGTGCACGTTTGCTGTCCGGACAGCTTATACTAGCGGGCTTTGGTTTAAGCCGGATCCTAGTATATGATTTGGGATTGGTTTTATCTCATTGTATTCGTGTTCCTCGGATCACGAATACGGGTGCGTATGCACAGTTGCTTGAGACAGAGGGAGAGGACTTTGATTAGGGTTAATGACCATTGTCATTTTATTAACCCTAATGCTTATGTGTGTATTATGGTTAATTAATATTAGTTTAATATAATTGTGCATGGTTATGGTTGTTGACCATTTGACCTTCTTGACTTGTTGACCTAGGTTGACACTTTGACCATCATCATTTCATTTGGAAGATGCTCTTTGATCCTTGCAATTTGCATTAAAAATAAAATGATAATGGTCATGTCTTGATTAACCATGATAATTATCTAGCTAATTATCAATTTATTATAATTCACACATATATGTGAGAATGGTTGTTTTATTCTCTCATTCTATCATTCACTTTCTCTCTCTTGTTCTTCCTCTCCCTCAAGCTCTCCCCTCTCATGTGTTGAGAAACACTTGAGCTTGAGAAAAACCCCTTCTTGATAATCTCTACTCTCATCTAGGGTTCTAGGATTAGCACTTCTATCACCCTAGTTACTTCTAGCTTGGAGTTGAAGCCAAAGGTTGAGGCTTTCGGGTGGATCTTTCTTCGACGTGAGAAGACGACAAAGGTGACCTTTTTCTACTACTCCAAGGAGTAAGGAGAGAAGGACATAAAGCCCTAGGTATAACCATTCTACCCTTAGCTAGTTTCTAGTTAGCTTTAGCTTGTTTTTGTTTAGCAAAGATTCTTCTTTGTCTAGTCCATGTTGCCTAAAGTGATAAAAATCCGTTTTTTATTCCCTTTTCCGCCTCCCCGCAAGCACTGGGGTGGGCAACGTGGACTTACAAAGCAATCTCTGGCACTTGTGTCACTGCCAGATCATCTTCAATGCTTTGAGCCCATTCCTCCGCTTCCAGAGGGCTCTCTTTTTCCGAGAATTGCTTGGGGTGTAAAGCTCGGAATTGCTTTACCCCTGGGGCTTCCGCCTCGGAATGGTTCATCATCATAGCAGTCTGCTGCTGTTGTCCTTCTAGGAGGCTGCGGATCGCCTCAAGCAAAACCGTCTGCTTGTTGATCGGAGCAATGACGGCAGGTGTAAGTGGTAGAGGTGGGGGAGTGTTGTTGACATTTGTGCCGGTATTGTTTAGGGAATACATAACCTTGAAAGAAAAATTTGGGTTAGGAAAGATTCAAAGTATATGAAATTGTAAGATTCAAGGAATATGAGTTGTAAAGAATGTTTAAGTTGCTGGTTCTTGTGTTATATTGCTTAGGTTGTCCACGCAGAACCCGACTTGCATGTTCATGCAGAACCGACCTGCATGTCCATACAGAGCTGACCTGCATGGGCCACCAATAAAACATGTTACGCCCCGCTTCACGGTGTACGGGCAGAGGACGCGACGAGGCCGCTACGTATTTACTCTGAAGTAAACATGCTAAGCGTATCTAAGTAATATAAAGTAAATATACACAAGAAGAATGATAATAGATGTAATTGAACAACAACTTTATTTATTCAACATTCTTTTTACAATACATTTGAAAAGTAAATACATGGAATGAAAGCAATGCCTAAATAATAGCATAACAGAAATAAAAAAGGAATAAGTACAAGTGGCTACAGCTCTGGGTCTTCGGTGTACTGCTCAAGGGCATGCTCTAAATGCTCCTGACTGGTCTCGCACTCCTCAGCGTCGGCTCCTCCTGACAACATTCCAAAAAAGAAAAGAAATAGGAATGTCGTCAGCGAACAATCGCTCGGTAAGTCCCAATGATGAGGAAGAAGTAGAATAGACAGAGAGAGTATATAACTGTATTATTTTTTATTGTTATGTTAGCGCAGTTGTTTGTAGCTTGGTACAGAAAATGTCAGTGTATACGAGAGGAGTCCCACTTACACCGGAGACTTTGGTAACCCGTAGTACAAGGCTCCGTCGAAAATACCACAGAACAACGGCATGGATGTAATTACGTCTTAAGTCATCTCGTGTCACCTTTAACATGTTCCGTACCAGTCTACTCCTTATAAACACCGCGATGTATTTTGTATTGTTGTATTGTTTGGATTGTATATTGTATATGGATGACTTGCCGAAACCATGATATCAGTAAATGGATAAATGGATATACATGTAAACGGAAATGTCCATGGTTCGGTTCAGTCAATATAGATTGATATGGTTGAATAGACGGATTCATGGATTCATGTTGAATATTGTATTGTAATATATACTTGAATCACATTCAAGTCAGATTGATTATATTGAGACCCAGTCTGAGTCAGACACTTAGAAAATAACTTGAAAGTCCTGAATTAGTTTTGATATTATCGGTAACTGCTGCACATGGACGGCAGGATTTTTGTCTTTTTCCAAGACAATTACCGTGTTGATAACACCGTTTGTTAGGTTTTCTACCTTAGATAGGCAAGCACCCATATCTCCGGCTCCCTGAGGCTCAAGAGACTGGTCCCGCTTAAACCTATATTTACTAGGGTCCTTATTGTAAATTGATAAACTTGAGGGGGTTTTATGTAAAAATAGTTTTGGCATAATTTCAAAATACACCTCAAGCATTTAATTATCGTATTTAGGGTTTTCATAAATGTATATTTTATAGATGTGAAATTTCTAGTGAATATAACCTAATTTTCAAAGTATATGATATTTTATTGAAATATTTGAATGGTAATGGTATTTTCTTGTAAATGTGATGTTTCCCTTGGATTTTGGAAATGTGGAATATTATAAATATAAAAAATATATATTTTGATATTATTTACATATATAATTATTTATAAAAATATATATTTTATTTAAAATAGAAATCTCATTTTCTAAAGAAAAATGCATTAAAAATTCTTTCGAGATCGGATGCTCCGTGAGGAGGTCTGCATATCGCTCTACTAGTCCCGAGGATGTGAGATAACCTGCACCATCCGAAAATGGGGTCCCCAAAAGTGGGTTGTAGAGGCGCAATTGCAAAGAATGTAATAATACACTTTTTTTAAAGAAAGGTTTTATAAGTTGATGGTATTTATTTGCAACGTCGTATTTTTTCGAATCTATGTTCCCAAAATTCCATTTTGCTATGTTAGAGATGTGTGTTGTGATGAGATAGGTTATTACCTCGTGAACTATCTAAAGGTAAAACAGGTATTATGTTGTTTTGTGTCGGAAATGAAGTTTGTGGTATTTTACTGTAAAATTACAATAGAAGGTGCATATAATAATATTTTGTGATGAAACTTGTTTAAGGTGTTTGTTAATGTTTAATGAACATGATATGAGGGTTTGGTATATTCTTGTTTAAGAAAAATATGATTTTTAAAGGAAAACCAAATCGGAAGTCGGATTAACTCCGCTTCCGTCGGGTTTTAGAATTTGAAGTTTTTAGAATAGAGAAAAGAAGGGAAAGAGGGGACTTACTGGTTACAAAGATAGAGGTGAGAAAGAGGAAGAGTAGAGAAACGCCGACGCGTTGTTTCGTCACCGGAAACTCCTTGGATCGTCGCCGGAACTTCGTCGGAGCTTCACCCTTTGTTAACTCCACTTGTACACTAAAAGACTTGAGAATTTTGTATAGTTTTTGTAATGAAATTCTGGTGAGAATGAGTGAAATAGAGTGTGGTATTTATAAGGAAAATTAGGGTTTAGGGGGTGAAAGAAATGCATTAAAATATGCATTAAAATTGGATTAAATGGGTGATTTAATTCTCTCTGGTTGAATGCAGGAAAAATAAACAATGTAGTAGGTGTGGGGTAGCTGAAGAGGTGTAGGGGGTGAAATTTGGGAGCATTCCCAATAGGGGAGACCAACGGAACCGGCCAAATAGGGCATTTCGCCGGCCCATTACCGGCGGTTTGGGGTGAGGGTGGATGCCACGTGTTGTGTCGCTTGGTATACTGCAGTGCACTCGTTTGTTTTAAGTGTGACTTTTGATTTTACGTATTGTGTATGTGCAAACTCTTGGGGTTCTAAAAAGATTAAATTTTTTTTTAAAAAATAGAATGTGTGGCTGATGGGATTTGAACTCTGGTGCTATGGTTCAGCAGTGCAAAGTATTACCAGTGAGCTACAAGCTCTTTCTTGCTTTTCTAAAACAAATCAAACTTATATCTTGTGCTCAGGCACATGGGTTCCTTTATATATTTTTGAAAAAAATTGTACTGAAAGTTTAGGGTTGTTACAAACCCTCTCGATTTATATAAAATTACATATAAGGACTTTAGTAAATATGGGTTTAAGCTGGATCAATTCTCCTGAGCCTCAGGGAGCCAGAGAAAGTGAGTGCTTGCCTATTTAAGGTAGAAAAACTTAACGAAGTTATCAATGGTAATTGTCTTGAAAAAAGACACAAATCCTGCCGTTCATATGCAGCAGTTACCGATAACACCCGAATATAATTCAGGATCCAAATCTGTTTTAAAGTGTCTGAATCAATCTGAGTCTAAGTCTAATCTGAATCCAATCCAAATATGAATCCAAATATCAAACATGAATACTTGAAACTGAACCTGAATACCAAAACAATATCAATATGCAAACATGTTTTGACTTGACCGAACCATGGCTATAACTTTGTTAGTTATACGTAAGCCCTAGAGGCCATTACTGTACATGCGATGTATGTTGTAGTGGATGCTTGGACATATATAGGGAGGACTTTCTTGCTTGACATGATAGTATGCTATCTGGTTGCTCTTTATCTTAGCATGTACACTTATTGTCTCTCTATTACATGTTGATAAAGCCCTTAGGATGCGTACTTGACTACCAGGATTATGATGCAGATCATATTAGTGGGGACAGGGTAGTCGGTAAGTACATCCTTCAATAGTTCCTAGTCGTGGGAGTATTGAGACGGGGCATCGATATTCCAGAGTAGACTGGCGTATACGCTTCTTGATCCATATGATGGGCGATGGATGATCCCACATCTATTGGTGTTTGACATCAGAGAAGGTGTGCGGGTTCTCAGTGGAGACTGGGTACACTGAACGGACTCGCCGAGAATTCCTAGATGGTATTATACCTATCGTCAGATAGCAGTTCTCTGGTGACACTGGTACAGGTTGGTCTGTCGACCCGAGATCGTCATAGAGTCTTGTGTGTCTCCCACTGTGCTTTGATTTCCACCCTACCATGGCTCTATTGAGTCATGCAAACAGGTGGTTTTTGGGTCCAGTCCCAAGTCACGTGGAGGCAATGAGCGATGCGAGGGGATTCGTCTCTCTCGGTATTGGGGGTTGATGTTGTGCTATGCTTGATTGGACATAACAGGAAATCCCTGGCCAGGGTTGTTGAGATCTATTGGTATGCGTTATCAGTTGTTTCTCGAACCGTTATAGACCTTGCATCGGCATGACTTATCAGGCTATTGAGGTCTGACGTTATTCCACCCCCAAGGCTGTGATATACGACATATCCGACGAAGAGACTGGACTGTACGGTAGTGTTACTGATTGGATTCGCAGGAGTATGAGCAGGCTTGCTTGTTGATCTTCTGATCGCTCAATACCCGGGTGGCCGTTACGTTTAGCGGACCGCTTGCGTCTTGTGGGTGTTTGATATGATCATTACCTACTGCCAGCGTATTGACGAGTCTTTAGAGTCCTACACAGAGGTTTCCTGGTTCATGCGAAACGAAGTAGGAGCACATATGTGATATGTGCAGGACCGAGATTAATACGATATGTGATACCGTATTCTATTCTCATGATATGTGATATCGGTCGGTTATATATGATATAGCCGGGTTATCGGATCAAGTGTTGATTCGATAAGATGTTACATTTGATATTAGTCGGTTGTATGTGATATAGCCGGATTATTAAATCAAGTGTTGATTTGATAATTTAATGTATAATTATATATTTGATATATTAACTAATATTTGCTCACTAAACATTTCTTTTTCTCACTTGTGTGCATATAGTATATATGTGATATATATTAATGTACATTTTTTGTGTCATGCTTGATGCCACGTGATACATGGGTGTATGAGACTTACACCATGCTTAGGATAATCCTAGGGTTTTTATTTATCAAAGTAAATCACAAATTGGTGGAATTATAAATGGCTAGAAGCTTGGAGAAGCTTGTGGATAACCATTGACTAAGTCCACTATTTTTGTTTTGCTTGAGATATTTATTAACCTAACCATTATCCTTACCTATGGTTAAGTCTCTACATGACTTAGTGTATGGCACTAACTCACCCATGGTTGCTATTCTCATATGATGAATTTCATTTCTCATCTTCACTTGATCTTCTTCTTCATCAAGAAAAAGCTTGCTAGCTTTTTAAAAGGTGATGAAATATTGTGAGAAAAATAAATCTAAAGTGAGCCCAATTCCTACTTCATCATCCTCTACTATATTAGCCATTTAGTTTAGGGTGTTTGCTTCACTAATCTACAATTAGTGAAGAGGTAGCATGAACTTGAGTCTTCTCGACGTAGATCATCTTCGGCCTCGAAGACTTCGAGCAATCTTGTTCATTTCTTCATGTGAACCATTGCTTGAGTTCGGGTATTCACTACTTGGAGCGAAGGGACTACTACATGGAGCTTTAGAAGTGAAGGACCGGTCTACAAAGGTTGTATTCCTCATTCACTTAGATATAAAGTTGTTTACATTGCTTGTTCGTCTAAATCTCTAGTTAAGATTTTAGGGTTAGGGTTCTTTAGTACGGCAAAAAATTTGAAAACGGCATGGCGATGCCTCCCGAAACCTTGCTACCGCGATAAGTAACCCTACAGTGGTATCAGAGCCAAGCTAGAGCATTAGGCGTTGTCTAGGCGATGTTAGAAGTTCGAACAAACTCCGAATACCCGAAATATACCCTTCTTTGGAAATTTTTTCAAAGTTGGAATTTTTCTTGTGAAAAATACTCTAAAAATCATGCAGGGAATTTCATAGACCCACCTGAAGAACGAGTCCCTAACTCGTCTAAGTGACCGCGGAACCGCGGCCAAAACAAGATTTTGGCGGCGGTTCCGTGACGCCACTTGAGAGGCTTGGGACGGGCCTTCAGCTGCTGGTCCATGGGCACTGTGGTATGGTTCTGGGCATTTCTAACACTGCTCAAGTGTTGAGATCTCTGGGAAATTTTGGGTATTCGTTGATTCGATCGAAAAGTTTAATATCGTCTAGCTATCTGTGATTGTGATACAATATTTGGAATCCACAAAAAGGTTATGAGAAAACTAATTTGAATTTTATAAATCTAGCAGTTTAGTCTCATTTGATTGGTTTCCACGGAATTTTGATGAGGATCAAAAGTCCGTCGCAATTACGTAGTGTATGCGGATACTCGCCGGGTAACCTTACTAGATAGCCACGCCCCATAGCCCCGACCAAGTGACTGTAGGAGAACCCCGTCGCCAAAAGCATCCGTTCGGGTGCTCGCGGCCGCGGTGTTCTGCCTTAGTGCACTTCGTCGACGGTATCGGGGGTGCGGCCGTCTACTAAAGTTTCCGACGAGCATTCGATCGTATTATCGGGAATCTTTTTGAATTACCCGACAGATTATTGGAAAGTGTTTTCAATATCGAGACTAAAATGCGGGGTTTATAATTGTTAGGCATGTGATGTCTAAGGAATTCATTTAGTTGGGCATGAAATCCAAAATATGTGATACATCGGGTTTATGATGTCTAAGGTGGTTGCGGATTCCAATTGTTGTAGTTTTTCACTTTCTTTTCTGCGACCGTAAGTGTAATATGTGGTGTATCACCGGTTTCGTTGCTATACGTCAACGACAATTGGGATACGCATATTTACTTACGTTGATGACATGTGATGTTATGTGTTGCTGTGATATGTTATATTGGATCGTCGTGTTTTGAATAGCCGGGGTTTTTTATGTGAGATGAGAGTTTTTCATTTTCATTCATGTAAAAGCTTGTATGTAATATTCTTTTATTGGGGCACTTCCGGGTTGAGGATGATGTCACCATTGATGTATATTATTTACTTTTCCGCATTAGGATAAACCCAAGGCGAGGAGCACATGTAATCGGGTTTTAGGGTCCAGTGGGAGACCATCTCGAGGAGTCGAGATCGGGTCTCCTAACTCTAGAATTGGTAGGGTTGCTTACCGCTCTCGTAGCGGTCTAGGGATGTGGGTTTGGCTATTCATCACGACCATGGAATCCGCGTTTTTTTACCGACTTAAATAAAATACAGAATTCCTAGTATATCCAATATTTCATATGCGTTCTTCTGCTGCTGATATTCTTTGATGTGATCACTTGATATATTCTGAAACGAATGCCTATATTATATATATGATATATAATAACTATTGCTGCTTTCGTTTCTTCTTTGATGCTTAGGAAGCATAATTTGATGGGACTTCATTAATGAGATTAATGAAATAAAAGAAACCTATAGATGTTGCAGAATCTTGTTTTAAAAACTGGTAGCTCTAGTTTTTGCTTTGCATAGCGGTATTCCTTGTAGAATATCCAACACCTTATTCGATAAGGAAAGAGCCGAGATCCCTTCACCGGGAGTGAACTCTTTAGCGAAACTGGCAGATGCTACAACCTACTTGGTTTGTCTTTTGATTGCTTCTATAGTTTTTGCTTTGCATAGTGGTATTCCTTATAGAATGTCCATCACCTTATTCGATAAGGAAAGAGCCGAGATCCCTTCACCGGGAGTGACCTGATTGATCGTATCTTTGTCGTGAATTTGTATGAAATGAAAAGTAATCACAATCAAAAATATTTGTACTGCAATCAATTAACGGTGTCGGTGTAACGCGTTAATGAATACGGATCGTCCACAAGGATATGTGATTTGATCGATCTTGTTTTAGTTGCGTTGGAATTTAAAATATAAAAGAAAATTGATGAAGTTTAGTTTCAAGAATCAAGAATTAGGTCTAAATTCAATAAATGGTAAAAATCAAGAAAATACCCAAATTGTTTGAATTATCAAGATTTGAAGAAAGGCTTGTCGGAATCAAGTGAATCGATAGTGATGATCGATGCTTTTAATTACAAATTCTTATCTATTGAAGATTTGTTTCTAGATCGATGATAATCAACAAGGTTTAGGGATCTAATGAAGAAACTTGGGTTTCTTCATCCTCATCCCTTGTCGTTTCGTTCATTAGCATCCAAATACTAGCCTCTAGGAAATTCAATCATTGATGGTTGATCTCTAATTTAGAGCGAAAACATTCAAGAAAGCATCTCGCTTAAAACTAGGTCATCTTTGATTCAATTTCCTAGGGTTTACAAAACTCATAAGACTTAAGAATCGTTCAAGAATTCATCAACATCATCTACCTATTCTTTTGATTCCGATACAAGCGGAGTTTACTCACACATCATTATAAAGAAATCAAGAACTAAGAATATCATAATGAGCGAGTGAATAGAAAGCAAGAATAAAGATTGTCACATTTTATTTTCGATGTTTCGTTACAATACACTCAAAGACTACAAGAATTGAGAAGGAACAAAAATCATCGAACTAGCTTCGCACCGTCTTCTTGAGTCGCGGATCGTCGTGGATCTCTTGCTCGGATGAAGATCGGCGTTGCTTCAAAAGGCTCATTGATGCTTGCTCAATTTGGAACTCGATGAATCTTGAATTGGCTTTTTGAGATGGATTTGGGGCTAGGGTTTTGAAATGCAAGTTGTGTCACTCAACTTGTGGAAATTTGGCTCAATATTCAATAACCCTAAATTGTGTCACCTCAAAATCCTAGATCTAGATCTCTTTTTATAACCACCTCCTTTGAATCTTCCCTCCAAAGCTAGGTTGTTAGGGAGAGTCTTCTAGAAGAAGTTTGTTGGAGGGAATATTCTAGAATAAGGTATATTCTAGGATAAGGTTGTTAGGCCGAGCCTTCTGGATAAATCCACGTGCTATTTTAGGAGTCTTCTGAAAGCTAGGCCGTTACAGAGAGACACGTGGAGGAATCTGAGCTTGTGACGTGTCTAACAGGCCGCGGATCCGCGGCGGATAGGCCAACTTGGCCGCGGTTCCGCGGCTTGTTGGTGGAGTTGTTGCATGAAGTTTCTGGGCTGTTCTATGTTGGCTTTTTGGGCACTTCATGGGATGCTTGGAATCTTTTTATTCTTTCTTGTTCACTGCCAGATCACAAGTCTTGGACTTGGTGTATTTTTATCAGTACTTTTTAGTATTTCCGGCTCTTTTACCTGGAGAATTTCCTGCACACAATCTCGAGACAAGGATTGATATATAATGATCAATGCGATTAGTAATAAACACATAATTTCCCTCTAGAATGTCGATTATAACTATAACACAGGTAATTTGGTATTTTCCAGATGAAATCGTAATCTGTGTTATAATTACAATAAACACCTATATATGAATGATAAGAATAGGGAAATTTACATGTTGAGAATGCAATATTTTTGAATGATCAAATTCCCCCAAACTTAATTTTGGTCGTCTCGAGCAAACATCTTTATTTTAAAAAGAAGGATAAAATAAAGAAAGAGAAAAACTAACTAGCACACTTTCATAGGCAACACGATTGCACTGAGCACGTGTAACAAGCCTTTAAACCTCTAGATGTCCCTAGTAGGAGGAGTGTTGTCTCCTGAGGGTTTTCAGTGGATTACACCCACAAAATCCCATAATAAAAGGAAGACCGTGAATTTTACATTTAAAGATAAGAATTATAAAAGAAAGACTTTGAAAATCAGAGTTTCCAACTAATACTAGCTTTTCGATTGTCATGAGCCTATCTTAATAGTCATGAAAAGATGTTAGAAATCACGTCATCTCTCAATAAAACATCGTCTTTATTCTTCATTCCTATCTTTCTTCCAAACATCGATCATATACCCCTACGTGTGTGTAAAGGACATCCCTACACTCGGAGAATTCAATTCAAGCTATCATACTCTTGTCCATCCGCCTCAGTACTTTTTAATCGATGAATATTTAGATGGAATTTGCTCACACATTTTTCATGCGGCTGTTAATACTTCTTGAGGTACTAACCGACCGATTACTCATGTGCTTGCTGATTAGGAGTATTAGTATTTTTCTCGTCTTGCAACACCTGAGGCTTAGCAGTGACTCCCAAACCAGTTGGTCTAAGGCACTAGGTGATGAAGCACCCTCGCTATATATTTTTTTTATTGCTGCCTTGGTAATTATAAAACCAGTGTTCATTTTTCTACACCATTTTATCTTTTATTTTCCATTTATTATTTCCTTCATACTTTGGCTTTTAGACAAGAGCATTTCAAGGTATCCTCTACTATCCCGAGTTTCAAGACGTATGTAAGTGCGAATAGTAGGATATCAACGTTCAAATGTTTGGTTTCCAGAATAAGAACTATTTTTCAGACTTATTTTTATCCTTAGATTAGTGACATCTTCCATCTTACTAACCCTTGGGACAACGGCTCATAACTACTTATTACTAGTTCGTTTAAGAAAACTTTTAACATTCTTGGTTTTCTTAAACTTTTCCAATCTTTTGGATGTAATTTTTCACTATCTAATCTTTTATTATAAAATTAAATATTAAATATTTTTATCTTTTGAATTTTTAAATTTTTATATGTTTTAAAAGTTTTGTGCTTATGCAAAGTATGATGCAAATGATGCGCAAATAAGCACAAACCTCCCCCAAACTTGTTTTCAACAGTGTCCTCACTGTTGTCTTCTACTAAAGCTCAAGAAACCTGTAAGCTTGGGAGGCAAAAATTTGTTACAGGGGATATGAAATATGATTGTGGAAAATTCCCCCAAACTTATTTCTTATTCATGTACAAAAAACTTTTTATGATTTTGTTTTATATTTTTCTAAAATTTATTTACAAATTGACTCACCTCCATTCTAAAGATGTGACAAAATTACCAAGTCATGGAGGTGAGGTGGAGGAAAATTAGTCATTATAAAACGGCTCCTGTAAAAACAGGAGCTCCTCCGAGGGGTCAGTGGAAAAATACGGTTTTAGTCTATGACCATTCACTTTGAAAATTGTACCATTTTCAACATTTTCAAGCTCAACTACCCCGTGCGGGTATACATACTGCACAACAAAAGGTCCTTTCCACCGAGATTTTAGCTTACCCGCATGAAGATGGAGTCGTGAATCATAAAGAAGGACTTGTTGACCAGGTGTAAAAGTTTTTCTCAAAATGTTTTAATCGTGAAATACCTTAGTCCGATTCTTTACAATTACAGCATTATCATAAGCTTCATCGCGGAGTTCGCTTAGCTCGTTTAATTGCAGCTTCCGAAAGTTGTAGGCTTGATTCAAGTCAAAATTAAGTTCTCTAATGGCCCACATTGCTTTGTGCTCAATCTCGACCGGAAGGTGACAAGCCTTTCTAAACACTAGTCTATATGGAGACATACCTAGATCGGTTTTATATGCAGTACGGAATGCCCAAAGAGCATCCATCAATTTGGTTGACCAATCTTTTCGATTTTAGAAACTGTTTTCTCCAGAATTTGTTTGATTTGTCTGTTTGAAATCTCAGCTTGCCCGCTCGTTTGGGGATGATAGAGTGTAGAAAGTTTGTGGTTGATTGTATATTTTCGCATCAAAGTCTCGAAAGACCGATTGCAGAAATGCGTCCCGTTATCGCTAATGATAGCGCGTGGGTGTCCAAATCGCGAAAAGATATTTTCTTTTAAAAACTTAATGACAACCTTTTTGTCATTAGTGCGACAAGGAGCAGATTCTATCCACTTCGAGACGTAATCAACCACAAGCAATATGTACAGATTCCCGAAAGAGTTGGAAAAAGGACCCATAAAGTCTATACCCCAGACGTCAAAATTTTCAACCACCAAGATGGGTTGAAGTGGCATTTCATTTCTCCGGGAAATCCTACCCGTGTGTTGACACTGTGTACAGGTTTTGCAATGATCAAATGAGTCTTTGAACAAAGTTGGCCAATAAAGACTGCATTGCAAAACCTTCTCCGCCGTCTTTCGAGAACCGAAATGACCCCCACATGCCTGATCATGACAAAAAGATAGAACACTCTTGAATTCATCATTGGGAACACATCGGCGAATGATCTGGTCAGGACAATACTTAAACAGATACTGTTAGTGTATATGCCCTAGAGGCCATTACTGTATCATACTAGTTTGTATATTACTTGATGGAAGCTTGGGATATTCACAGTTGTATATACAATCTTGCTCGAAATGGTAGTATGCTACTTGGTTTGTCTCTACTTCAATATGTGCATGTGTTTCTTTTAGCATATGCTTATATACATATTAGTAGAGCCCTTAGGATCTTTGCTTGATTACCAGCGTTGTGATGGCGCTCACACTCGTGGGAGCTGGGTGATCTATAAGCACATCCTTATACAGGTCCCTAGTCGTAGGACTATCGAGACAGGGCATTGATACTCCGGAGTAGACTAGCGTATGCGCTTCTCATCCCAGCGTGGGAGACGGTCTGTCCCACAGCCGTCAGTACGTCGTACTTGAGATAGTATGCGGGTGCTCGTTAGGTTACGAGTACACTGGACAGGACTCGTCGGGAACTGTTGGTTGGTATTATACCTATCGTCAGTTATCAGTTCCCAGGTGACATGAGTACAGCTTAGTCCGCTGACTTGATACTGTCACTTCGCCTCAAGTGTGTTCCCACTGTACTTTGATTACTATCCTACCACGGCTCAAAGGAATCGTGCAAACAGGTAGTAGTTGGGTGCAGTCCCGAAGCACTTGGAGGCAGTGACGGTTAGACAGGATTCGTCTCTCCCGGTATTGGGGGTTGACATCGCGCTGTGTCTAGGAGAGCCATTACACGAGTAGTCCCTGGCCAGGGCAAGCGAGATATACTGGTAGGTTTCCAGTGTTATCTCTGGGTGTTCTGGGCTACACTCCGACACGACTCGTACCGCTATTAGGGGACTGACGTTCACCGCCCCGCTAGGCCCGCCATGCGATGTATCAGATGAACAGACCGGACTGTACGGCGATTGTCACATACAGGCTCAGTAGGAGTTCAGATGGGGTTCACCTCGTCAGTCTTCTTATCGACATCTACCTGGGTACCGTTACATACAGCTAGTGCCGCTTGCGGTCTGTGGTTAAACCCACTGCCAGCGTAGTGTCGAGTCTTTAGAGTCCCACACAGAGAGCTATTCGCCTTTAGGCAAAATGAGTATAGGTCGCATGGTTTTGCGACAGGGTTCGTTCACATCCGCGCAGTTGTGCACGTTTGCTGTCCGGACAGCTTATACTAGCGGGCTTTGGTTTAAGCCGGATCCTAGTATATGATTTGGGATTGGCTTTTTCTCATTGTATTCGTGTTCCTCGGATCACGAATACGGGTGCGTATGCACAGTTGCTTGAGACAGAGGGAGAGGACTTTGATTCGGGTTAATGACTATTGTCATTTTATTAACCCTAATGCTTATGTGTGTGTTATGGTTAATTGATATTAGTTTAATAATTGTACATGGTTATGGTTGTTGACCATTTGACCCACCTTGACTTTTTGACCTTGTTGACACTTTGACCATCATCATTTCATTTGGAAGATGCTTTTTGATCCTTGCAATTTGCATTAAAAATGAAATGATAATGGTCATGTGTTGATTAAGCCATGACAATTATCTCACTAATTTTCTAATTACAATAATTCACATATATGAGAGTATGCTTCATATTATTCTCTCATTCTATTATTCACTTTTTCTCTCTTGTTCTTCCTCTCCCTCAAGCTCTCCCCTTTCATGTGTTGAGAAACACTTGAGCTTGAGAAAAACCCTCTCTTGATAATCTCTACTCTAATCTAGGGTTCAAGGATTAGCACTTCTTGCACCCTAGTTACTTCTAGCTTGGAGTTGAAGCCAAAGGTTGATGCTTTCGGGTGGATCTTTCTTTGACGGGAGAAGACGACCAAGGTGACCTCCTTCCACCACTCCAAGGAGCAAGGAGAGAAGGACTCAAAGCCCAAGGTATAACCTTTCTAGCACTTAGCTAGTTTCTAGTTAGCTTTAGCTTGTTTTTGTTTAGCAAAGATCCTTCATAGTCTAGTCCATGTTGCCTAAGCTCATAAAAATCCGATTTTTATTCCGTTTTCCGCCTCCCCGCAAGCACCGGGATGGGCAACGTGGACTTACAGTGGTATCAGAGCCTAACTAAACATAAACTAGCTAGGTAGTGAAGTGTGTCGAAGTTCGAAACGGAAAAATCGAAAACCCAAAATTTCAAAACCCTAGTTTTCTGTTAAAATTTTTTCTGGTCAAAACAAAATTTGTTTTACTCCAAAAATCGTCTCAGGGTTTTTTAAAGATAGCCACAAAAAACGATCAAGTGAATCGACCAACGTGCCGCGGTTTCGCGGCAATAGCAAGCTATTGCCGCGCAACCGCGGCCGTCTTGGCTCTTCACTTGGTCGAGTTTGGTGCAGTGTATCTCTGGCTTGGTTTTAGGATTTTTAAGATGGTTTATATGTTCCCAGGTTTTCCAGAATATAAATTTATTTTTGAGGGCCTATAAATCCGTATTTTTTCCGAACTTCAATACACTTTGACTAAAAGGTTATATCTGTGATGTTTATATGTATTGAACGTCGGCTAATCGCTATATGTCGATTAGTCGGGGTTATACATATCTGTGATCTGTGATTGATGATGGTATGTGTATATGAATGGGTTGGATTGTCGCGGATGAATAGCCGGGGTGGATGTGAGATGAGTGTTGTTTTTTCTTTCATTCATTGTAATATGTAAATTGATGTAATAATATTATTTGTTTGGCCGCGCAACCGGGTCGGGGTTGTAGCCGTCATTGTATAATTCTCTTTACTGTTTTTGCTCCTAGGATAGACCCATGGAGGGGGTGCACAAACTACCGGGTGTTTCGAAGTGCCGAGTGGCCTACTCACGGTGGTGAGGGAGGTTGCTTCGCTTCGGGTACTTAGCGGGTAGTTTGCCGCACCCGTAGGGGTCTTGGGTGGGGTATTGGCTATTCACCGCGACCGTGTAATCCGCTTTTCGTTGCAGGCTCGAACGGATTGCGGATTCCTAGTATATCCAATGTATTCATCTGTGATCTGTAATGTCTATCATTGCTATATATTTATATATGATAACTATTTAGGCGTTGCTTATGTTTTACAGCCGCGCTAGCCCAGCCCCCGCTCTGTCGTTAGTTAAGTAACCTAACGGGTGATGACGGGGCCCCGTGGCGAATGCGAATGGCATAAGCGTACGTCATATTTGGGTTGTTTTCTGCAATGGTAGGATTAAATGATGGGACGCATTAAAAGAACTAATGCAAGAAAATAAACCAAGTAAAAGTCGATTGGAACACTTTGAAAGCCACTCGGTTCTTTTCAAAACTAAACTTTTAAACGCGGAGCTTGAGCCACTCCTTTTAAAAGCTATCTCGTTCCATCGATTATATCAAGTTCACTACGTTCACGGTTTCGCCAAAACCATTCGTAGCCCTCCGTCGTTTCGTATGGATATTCAATAGTATTCAAGTTATGTTTGTTGACCTTCGTCAAGGCATAGTGATTGGTAGCTGTTGGGTGTTCATATGTAGCATAGATAGATGCATTGGTTTAGGACAGTCGTACTACCTTGTTGACCTTCGTCAAGGGTATGTACGGGTGGGTTCAAATTAACCTGGATAATGACGGGTAGAACTTGACATGTGACTTATGATTTGTTGACCTTCGTCAAGGTCATAAGAGCATGGGGCAAAAATCTACATCGGGGGTTTCAAAAGTACTGAAACTTGCTAGCGCTGCATACCATTTGGAGTGTGATGATTCTGGTAGGATTCCTTCGGTTTTATCACGCGATGATATTTGGATCCCGATCCTACTGTGAGTATATGCTACTCCTCGGGAAAACTCTCACTTAACGATCAATGCTATAAACCTAGTAGGTGTCTAGAAAGGTGTTAGCAGGGCTACGCCCACAGGGAAAAGAGGTTACTTAATTAAGGAACTTCGCGAAAGCGTTGGAAAACCTCCCTCGTAGTACCGACACTGGCCTGGCTGAACGGTTAAGCAAGTATTGTACGGTGAGATTGATCCTGACTAATCCTTTCTTTATGGTTTGGGGAGGGATTCGAGAGACAGTGGGAGCCATCCTGTTTAGATAAATTAAAAACCAATCTAAACTTGCAAGAGCATCATGCTAAGTGTTTTCTTCTCTCTCTCTCTTAATTGCAGCGACCCAATGACCGCACCTAGGTTACATCTAGATAATAAAATGACTGAATCTGACTGTTATGACTGGTAAAGGTCTGTCCAGATGTCCATTGCCCAGGACAAGCTGGAACACCTCTTGACTGATCCAACCCCTGCCGTCTCAGGTCCAGTTTCCCCTGTCACGGATATTGATATTCGTAGGACATCGGAAGAAGACTGTGCGAAAGCCAAGTGCCTCGTGTTAGCCTCAGTTAATGGTATATACCAGAGGCAGCACGAGAAGATGGACTCAGCTTCTATCTTCCTCCATAACAAAGTTTTATATGGAGAGCAATCTCGTATCGCAAGATATGAGACCTCGAACGAATTGCTTCCAGCGAGGTTGGCTATCGGGTCATCTGTAGGGGGCAACGTCCCTACAGAGACCAGCTCTTCTGAGCTCTGACTTAGTTCAACAGTCTCTACCTACTACCCTGAAGGAAACCAGGGAAGTAGAAAGAAAGGGAAAGGCAGAAGTTTCGGGAATGGATGCAGTAAAACAGGGATGTTCCTATTGTTACGGGAATGAACATGGGCAGAAGGATTGCAGGGCTTGCAAAGCCAGTAACCAGAATTTGAAGCATGTTATGGCTTCGGCTTCGGGTGTGTTTGTTATTGAGAACTGTATGTCAGTTAACCCTACTTCCTAGGTATTGGATACCGGATCAGGATCTCATATCTGTAATTCATTACAGGCTCTGAGAAACCGTAGGGTTATCAGGAAAGGTGATATGACTCTCAGGGTTGCTAACGGAATGAGCATGTATGCTGAATCCGTAGGGGAATATCATCTAGGATTGACAACTGGGCAGATATTGATTCTGCGTTACTGTTTTTATGTACCAGGTGCGACTTGTAATATCATATCTGTATCCTTGATTTCTAAGGAAGGATATGATTTTACTTTTGTAAGCGATGTAGTTAACATCCACCTAAATCAAGTTCTGATTGGGTCAGGTACATTACAAAACGGGATATACGTATTAAATCAAGCTCAGATCTTCAGTGTCCAGAATACACTTAAAAGAAAGTCTCCGGAAACAAATCAGGCTTTCTTATGGCATTGTAGACTGGGTCACATTAATGAGACACGGTTAACAAAGTTACATAGAGAGGGATACTTGAATCCGTTCGAGTATCAGTCTTATGCCACTTGTGAATCTTGTCTCATGGGAAAGATGACAAAGACTCCGTTCACTGGACACGGAGAAAGAGCAAGCGAGCTCTTGGGATTCATACACAGTGATGTATGTGGTCCAATGTCTACACATGCGCGAAGTGGTTATTCATACTTCATTACTTTCACAGATGATTTCTCTAGGTATGGACATGTCTTATTAATGAAGCACAAATCCGAGGCCTTTGAGAAATTTCAAGAATACAAGAATGAAGTTGAAAAACAAACAGGCAAAAGTATCACGACACTGAGATCTGATCGAGGTGGTGAATACTTGAGTGCCGAGTTTCTGGGCTACTTAAAAGAGAATGGGATTCTCTCTCAGCTTACTCCTCCATACACACCACAACACAACGGTGTATCGGAAAGACGGAATCGAACCCTATTGGATATGGTTCGTTCCATGATGAGTAAGGCTGAGTTGCCGCGATCCTTCTGGGATTATGCATTAGAAACAGCTGCATATCTCTTGAACAATGCTCTAACCAAGACTGTGCCTACCACCCCATATCAGATGTGGAGTGGGAAGAAACCCTGTCTCAAGTACCTTAAGACATGGGGATGTCCAGCTTTTGTAAAAAAGCAGCATGCGGACAAGCTCGAGGCACGCTCAGTACTGTGTAAATTTATGGGATACCCAAAGAACTCCAGGGGGTATCTTTTCTATTCCGCAGAGGAACAAAAGGTTTTTGTTTCTCAGCATGCCCACTTCTTGGAAACTTAATTTTTAGAAAATCCGATAAGTGGGAGCGCAATAGAACTGGAAGAAATTTCAGAACCATAAACTGTTACTGAAAGCTTGGAAGAACCAGAAGTTTCAAGAGAACCGGACATCCCTGCGCCACTCCACAGGAGTAGTAGGCAGTCTCATCCGCCCGAGAGATACTACAGTTTTCTCATTGACGGGGATAGAGAGGATTGCACCATAGATTATGGTGAGCCTACTAGCTTCCAGCAAGCCATTCAGAGCGGCGACTCGGTAAAATGGCTAGATGCAATGCGGGCCGAGATGGAGTCCATGTACACCAACAAAGTTTGGACTTTGGATTTTGCACCAGAAGGGGTAAAACCCGTAGGCTGCAAATGGATCTTCAGAAAGAAGATTGGTGTAGATGGGCAGGTTGAGACCTATAAAGCTAGACTTGTTGCAAAGGGTTTTCGTCAAAGACCTGGTTTGGACTATGACGAGACCTTTTCTCCAGTGGCTATGCTGAAATCCATTCGGATCCTTCTTGCCATTGCTGCCTTCCACGATTATGAAATCTGGCAGATGGACGTAAAGACGGCTTTCCTAAATGGAAATTTGGAAGAGTGCGTCTATATGGATCAGCCGGAGGGATTCATTCAGAGTGGGAGCAGCGGTAGAGTGTGCAAGTTGCTCAAGTCCATTTATGGACTTAAGCAGGCATCGCGGAGTTGGAACATCTGCTTTGATGATACTGTCAAAGAATTCGACTTTAACAAAAACCCAGATGAACCATGCATTTACAGTAAGATTGTAGGGAGAACTGTGGTATTCTTCGTCTTGTACGTGGATGAAATTCTCCTAATAGGAAATGATATTCCTATGCTACAGTCAGTCAAAGGATTCTTGTCGCAGAGGTTCTCCATGAAAGACCTGGGCGATGCCAACTACATTCTGGGGATCCAGATCTATCGTGATAGATCTAAGAGGATGTTGGGACTTTCACAGTCAAGGTACATTGACACCATACTGAAAAGGTTCAGTATGGAAGATTCCAAGTGCGGTAATCTACCGGCTTGTCACGGGATCACCCTCTCCAAAGAGATGTCTCCCAAGACTGATTTGGAAAGGGATCGCATGTCTATTATACCCTACGCTTCTGCGGTAGGCTCTATAATGTATGCGATGTTGTGTACCAGACCAGATGTAGCATACGCATTGAGCGTTGTAAGCCGGTATCAGTCAAACCCAGGGGAGAAACACTGGATAGCGGTAAAGAACATTCTCAAGTACCTGAGAAGGACTAAGGAGATGTTCTTGGTGTATGGCGGAAAAGACCTCCAGCTCGAGGCCTTTGCTGACTCCAGCTTCCAGAGTGACAAGGAAGACTCCAAGTCCATGTCAGGTTATGTCTTTACCCTCAATGGAGGGGCGGTTTGCTGGAAGAGTTCCAAGCAGGAGACCGTTGCAGACTCAACTATGGAAGCGGAGTACATAGCTGCTTGCGATGCCGCAAAGGAAGCTGTCTGGATGAAGAAGTTCCTCACGGAGCTTCAGGTGGTTCCTACCATTGTTGATCCAATACCGCTGTATTGCGACAACAACGGAGCTATAGCTTTAGCGAAGGAACCCAGGTCCCATCAGAAGTCCAGGCACATTTTGAGGCGGTACCACCTGATCAGGAAGATCATAGATCGCCAGAAGATCGAAGTGAAGAGAGTAAATACGGAGAACAACATGTTGGAGATAGTGACCTCATAGTCAATTATTGGATCGCAGGTACGTGATTGCAATGATTGCAGAGGACCTATACCGGTAGGACAGTCTTACTCGAGATGATAGTATGCTATCTGGTTTGCCTTTATCAGTCGTGTACATGTTCAGGTGACTGATTACATGTTACACTTTGATAGAGCCCTTAGGATCTTGCTTTACTACCAACTGTATGACGGCGATCATATACGTGAGAGTTGGGTAGTTTATATGCATATCCTTAATTGTGGTCCCTAGTCGTGGGAGTTTCGAGACAGGGCATCGATACTCCGGAGTAGACTAGTGTATACAATCGAGACCCCGACGAGGGGCGGTGGCCGGTCTCACAAGCCACTGGTGTCAGTTGGATCACCTAAGATGTATACAGGTGCTCATTGGGTTATAAGTACACCGGACAGGACTCGCCGGGAATCTGCTAGTTAGTACTATACCTATCGTCAGATAGCAGTTCCCTGGTGACATGTGTACAGGTTAGTTCATCGACCTGAGGTCGTCATTTGTCTCGTGTGAGTTCCCACTGTGCTTTGATTTCTACCCTACCACGGCTCATAGGAGTCGTGCAAACAGGTAGCTTTTGGGTACAGTCCCGAGCCATATGGAGGCACGTGAGCGGATCGGCAGGGGATTCGTCTCTCCCGGTATTGGGGGCGAGGTCGTGCTGTGTCTAGGAGAGCCATTACACATAGTCCATGGCCATGGCAGGAGATTTACTGGTAGGTACTCCAGTAGTATCTCAGGGTGTTATTGGGCTACACTCCGACACGACTTATACTGCTATTGGGGGTCTGACGTTACTAGCCCCCTAGGCAGATATGCGATACTTATAGACGAACGGACCGGACTGTATATACATTGTCACTGTTAGGCTCAGTAGGGTTTCTGGATGAGTTCGCTCATCAGCCTCCCTTGAGGTCAGTCCATGGGCAGCCGTTACGCATAGCTAGTGCCGCTGACGGTTTGTGGTTAAACCCACTGCCAGGGTACTGACGAGTCATTAGAGTCCCCCACAGACAGTTTCCCAAGTTCGGGCGAAACGTTGTAGAGGCCGTATGGTATTATGGCAGGGTTCGGAAAATGCACGTGCGTTTACGCGCGTGTTATTTTTCGGGCAGATGATACTGGTCGGCTTTGGTTTAAGCCGGATCCGAGTATTGTATTGAGTAGATATAATATTTTTGTCTCAGTTGCATTTGTATTCGGTCGTAATACAAATGCGGGTATATTTAAACAGTTACGGGGTTATCCTGAAAGTCGTTTCAGGATCACTTTTGGAAGTTGCCAGTTTCCTGTTTTCTATCAGCCGTCTTTTAACATTCGGTTAAAGACGGATTTATCTTTTCTTGGATGAGGGTGAGTCATGCTTCTAGAAGGTTCTAGAAAGGGTGACTTGACATGGTGAGTCATTAGTGCTTTAATGGAGCCATTAATGCAATGGTGACTAGGTTAATGAATCACCATTTGCATTAATAAGGTTTTGTTTACTTAAGGATATTTTTCTTGTGTTCACACATGATATTTCTTTCTTAAGGTCACCCTCTTCTCTCCTACACTCACCCCCCTCCCTATATATGGCCGGCCCGTCCTATCTCTCATACTCACTTGAGGTTTTCATTTGGTTACAAAAGATATGATAGATTTTGGGGTGTATGGAACTTCACAGCTCATTTCATTCCATCACCCGATTCCCACGGCAACTTCATTAACCGATCGTCCACGGCTTTGGACGAAGTGAGACAAAGTCATCTACTCATTCTCTACATCATTCTTGGTCGTCTCTTTTAGCAAACTTGACGACCGAGTTGCCTCAAGTCAGAGGCGGGAGCCCGTTTAAAGAATCGTCGACGTGGTGCCACCTGGACGAGCAGATCGGAGATCGAAGAGATCGGAGCAGCCGCAACGGAGCGTGGGATGATGGTTAAAGAATGAAGGACTCGGATCGTTCGGTATAACCTTTCTACACTCTTTACAGTTTGTTAGTTTAGCAATAATGGCAGATCCGGGTTAAAGTATACGATAGCGCCAGATAAAAAGTTTTTGTTCCGCATATTGGCGTCTGTAGACGGCCGGGGCGCTAGCGTAGACTTACAGTGGTATCAGATCCTCACCATTTTGCTTTACTAACTTGTGCTAACGCGTTTAAAATATCGATCGAACCGGATATCGAAAATCGCAATTTCTAGTATTAAAGTTTCTGTTAATTTTCAAACTGGTCCAAATGTCATTTTGACCATACCAGAAAATCATGCAAGGTTTTTGGGGAATACTGGAGAAATTCGACCAAGTGATTCCACTGTTCCGCCGCGAATCCGCGGCCCAAGCATGGGTTTGGCCGCGGATCCGCCGCAGGAAAGTGACATCACTTTGCCAATTTTCTACAGTGAATTCTATGTTGGAATTTGGGGTTTTTGGTACATATCTTTTGGGCCCAGGTTTTGTTACTGTTCACCAGTTGTTCGTGGGGCCCACTTAGTGATATTTGGTCGATCGAAATTTAAACATGTTAGTTTACAGTGCTTAGATTATATCTCCGACCGGGAATGTCATTTGATCGGTAAACCGCGTCTGATTGCTATAGTTCTTTTAGACGGGTTTGCGAACGTGACATTCGCGTTGATGTTCTGTGTTGTGCTGTGATATTGCGGATTTGTCGTGGTGGATAGCAGTGTGCAATGGTAGTGCAGTTTGAGTTTATTTGTACTTTTGATATTGCGGGGCGAGCGTCCAACATGTGGACTGCCGTCACTGCCTGTTGTATAATATTCTTTTGGGGCACGACCAGGTTGCGGTCGATATACCTGTTGTACAATTTTTCATTACTGTACTAAGTTTTGCCCCGCGACGGAGTGCACGGATAGCCGGGTTCTAGGGGGCAACGGGTCCGCATCTCATGGATTTGAGAGGCAGAGGGGCCTCACTCTAGAATTGGCAGACTATTCGCCGCACTCGTAGGGGGTACAGGTTGACCCAAGGAGGGGTGCCCAAGATTACCGGATTCCGTGAAGTGCTGGGTGGTCCATTCACTTTGCTGTAGGGGGCTGCCTCGCTTCAGGTTTTGGCGGGTAACTTGCCGCACCCGTAGGGGTCTAGGTTTCATTGCACAGGCTATCCACACGACAGGGGAACGTCGGGTTTCAGCAGCGGCTCTGTGAAACCCGGGGATCCCAGATTATCTGTATTGCTCTGTGATGCTTATTACTTTTCTGTAATGTTGCATATTATCACGCCTGGAGCGATTATTGTATATTGGTTTATATACTATTAGATGTTGTATATGTTTTACACCCGCGCTAGTCCAGTCCCCGCTCTGTCGTTAGTTAAGTAACCTAACGGGTGATGACGGGACCCAGTGACGAATGCGGATGGCATATTCGTACATTTTATTTTCGTTCTTTTCTGGTGTGATTAATTGATGGGACTGCGTTGATTCTGATCAATGCAAAGTAAAACAAACCTGTTTTTAGTTGTTGGAACAAATTTAAAAAGTGTTATTGCAAAGACGTTTCCTTTTGTTTTGCATAGCGGTATTCAGTGGAATATCCTGTACCTCATTCGACGGGGCAAGGGCCGATATCCCTTCACCGGGACTGACCCCTTGGGCAGAAGTTTGTGTCAGGGTAATAACTTCACTATAGTCGATTACAAGTTGCTCTGCATAGCGGTATTCAGTGGAATATCCTGCACCTCATTCCACGAGGAAAGAGCCGAGATCCCTTCACCGGGAATGACCTCTTTAGCAAAAGGTTTTCGCCACTATATTTTAAAAAAGCTATCAGGTTCCTTCAGCGATATCAAGTTCGTTACGTTAAAGGTTTTTCGCCAAAAACCAGCCGTAGCCCTCCGTCACTTCTTTTGGGTAGTCAGTAGTATTCAAGCTATGCATTTTAGCCAAAGTTAAGGCATAGTGTTTGGTAGATGCTGGGTATTCATTTGTTGCAGAGATAGATGAGTTGGTTTGGGACAGTCGTTCTGCCGATTGGCCAAAGTCAGGGGCATGTGCGGGTGGGTTCAAATTGACAAGATAGTGATGGGTAGAACTTGGCATGTGACTTATGACATTTTGACCAAAGCCAAGGTTATAAGAGCATGGGGCAAAAATCAGATCGGGAGTTTCTAAAGAAACTGAAACTTGCCAAGTATGCGCATACCTTCTGGAGTATGAGTAACGTGGAGGCATTCCATCACGTTATCATGCGATGAGAGTTGGATCCCAATTTCCACTGATGAGTTGGTTTACTCTTCGGGTGATCCTGATTGATTCTTCTTTAGGTTTGGAGGAGAATTTGACAGGACAGTAGGAGGTTTCCGGATTAGATAAAGTGATAACCATTCTGATCTAGGTTAGAGTGCACGTAGAGTGTTTCTTTTCTCTCTCTCTTTGGCAGCGACCTTTGACCGACCCTAGACTATGACTTAGTAACCAAGTTGACCGAACCTTCTTAAAATACTGGCTTTTGGATTGTCCGAGTTGCATAAGTCATTGCCACTCCTTCTTTTACCCTTTGCATTTCTCAGAACACCCCGTATTACTACGGACATCCACTTCCATTGGATAGATCCATCGTATGGTTATATACGAACTTGAAGGGACTTCTTCGAGGATGGATCCAGGTTCAGGAGAAATAGAATTGGTTTTTTCAGTTGTCTTTTATTATCACCTTCTCTCAGGTTGCGAGGGCTCCTTGGTTTAGGAGAGTACACCTATTACGCTTATTGGATAGTCTTATTCCAAACCATAGGCTGGTGCCGAAAGGTAGGAAATGAAGAAAACCAATTAGCCTAAGTAGGGTGTGCAGAAGGTAATATGTAAAGACATAATAAAGGGATTAGAAAGAGGGCAAAGTAAAATGCAACTGTTATCATTCACGACCAAAACCGCGTACTTCGTCGCCACTCCTATTTCACCTTTAAAAAGAATAAGGTATTATTCAGTTGTCTTTTATTATCACCTTCTCTCAGGTTGCGAGGACTCCTTCGTTTAGGAGGGTACACCTGTTATGCTTACTGTATAGTCTTCTTCCAAACCATAGGCTGGTGCCGAACGGTAGGGAAGGAAGAAAACCATTTAGCCTAACGATGGTGTACAGAAGGTAACGACTAAAGACAAATAAAGGGATTTGGAGAGATGGCAATAAAATATACAGTTGAAGTCATGAATTGGATTATGGAAGAGACATTGCTATGAATACCAGGATACCCCTACGAAACATTTTCATGTTTCAGTGCATTGTTAAAAGAAAACTGTTTTCCTGATTAGATACTTACTCCAAGGGTATGTATTTACCAGGTTTCATTCTCATATCTGTATGGTTTTACAGATGATGAGTGGGAGTAAGTTATTGGGAATAAGGTGATTCTCCTCATTATATCGGAATTCGTTGTAATTGGTGATATTTGAGGAAATCGCCAGGGTACAGTTTTCAACCTACGACGCACAGATTTTGAGTTGTTTAACTCAGCGGACTTATACAGAGTATTGTATGTTGTCCAGTGTCCATCAGGACAAAGGGGTAGGTCCTCGTACTATGTTCTATTTACTTATAACTTCTCTAGTATTTGGACAAGTGTTTCGTTGAAATACAAGGTCTAAGTTTTGAGAAGTTATGGGTATAAAGAATAAAAGTAGAGAACCAGATATAACAAGTATCGGGATTCTTCAAAGAGATCGAAGATGTAGATTCTTGTGATTGGTATTCAGATGATAGTGATGGTTTTGAGAAATGTGTTTCTCTTTCAGATTACTCATAATTGGATGGATTCCTAAGTTGAGTAATACTGATTAGCCTCTTTCCATTAAAGTGATATGCACTGGAGACAGCTGCATGATTGATTATGGTTCCAATTAAATAAGTGCCATAGTTTCTATATTGGATATAGAATAGTTCGTACCTTAAAAGATGTTAAGGTACGGGGAGTTGTTCAGCTTATGCTTAAAACCAGACACTGGATAACTCAGGGCACGTTTCTGTAATGGCTGTTTGTGGGTTGACCCTGGGTATGACGAGGGTTGATATTCTACCATTTGGAAGATCAATAGTGATATTGTTCTTGACTCGCCACAGTTTTAGTAAAATGGATTTTTTCAGAAAACAGTAGTGGGAGTATGGTAGAACTGGAAGTGATTCCAGAACTGCAAACGATTACGGAAAATTTAATAGGACCTATATATATTCAATCAGGTTTGACATTCCATTAGCCACTCCGCAGATATGGTGGGTAACCTCAGACACCCGAGAGGTACTTCGGTAGCCTCAAGGACGGTGACAGGGAGGTTCTTATCTACCCAGACTTGACACTACTGTTGTTCCAGGCTATGAGACCCGGTAGGAGGGTTGTCGTAGTTAGTGGGAGCATCGGAAGAATAGTGGGCAAGTAGCTTATGTCTATTTATAGACTAGAGCAGTTATAGCGGAGATAGATCATCTAATTTTGATATGACAGTCATGGGTTTGACTTCAATCAGAATAGGGGATGGATCTGTTAAGAAGGTAGTAGGGTGTGATGTCATGGTATTTGGATGACATACACAAAGTAGGAAGTAAAATTCCTATACTACGATCGGTTGTACCGTGGTCGTCACACAGTTGTTTCTCCAGAAAGGATATGGATATAATATTTGACATTCTGGTTTCTGGATCTATGGTTTTAGATCTAGATTTGAGTAGTTTCCCAATGTGGGTACTTTGACAGTATTCTAATGGTTTTTAGAATAGATGACTCCTAGCATGGTGGTGTACCTGCAAGTGATGGAGTCACCCTCTCTAAAGGTGTCTTACAGACTAAAGGGGAGAGGGCTGTGCATGATTGGCAGATCACTTGCTTAGGCAATTGAGTCAATCGTGAGGTGTCAAGTACTACACCAGATGTTGTTTTTGCACTAGATGCGATAAGTTTGTATTAATCCAATCCTGGAGAGACATAATGAAGCAGTTATAGAACATAAGTGAATGTTCTACGGATTTGATAACGGCAGCCTCCTTCGGGAGACGATTATCATTCCAGGCTTCAAAGGTGACGTGGATGACAGAGTGATTGTCAGAGTTTTAGTTTTCCCTCTGACGAGGGACAGTATTATGGACAGGTGGTCCAAGAGGATACTGTGGGTGGCATGGTGCCGGATACTGATTAGGTTCAGTGATCGATACAGTCTAAGAAATTTGGATTTGGAGTTCATTTATGAACTAGGTCCCATCAGATATCCAGACATATTCTAAGACAGGTATTACTCGATTCGGGAGATGGTTTTCTCCGCGAACTTGAGATTAAGAGAGATATAGAAAGAAACATCTAGGCGGATCCACTCACTGAGGCTATTTCTCGAACACAATAGTTTTACAGACGGGCTTTGTGAAACTGATTAGTAGAGGAGTTGGATGTTCGGTTTCACACGGGCTGTGAGTAGTCGACATCGCAATAATTAGCCTTGAGTGCAAGTGGGAGATTGTTGGAGATAGTGCCCTCATAGTCAATTATTGGATCGCAGGTACGTGATTGCAATGATTGCGGAGGACCTATACCGGTAGGACAGTCTTACTCGAGATGATAGTATGCTATCTGGTTTGCCTTTATCAGTCGTGTACATGTTCAGGTGACTGATTACATGTTACACTTTGATAGAGCCCTTAGGATCTTGCTTTACTACCAACTGTATGACGGCGATCATATACGTGAGAGTTGGGTAGTTTATATGCATATCCTTAATTGTGGTCCCTAGTCGTGGGAGTTTCGAGACAGGGCATCGATACTCCGGAGTAGACTAGTGTATACAGTCGAGACCCCGACGAGGGGCGGTGGCCGGTCTCACAAGCCACTGGTGTCAGTTGGATCACCTAAGATGTATACAGGTGCTCATTGGGTTATGAGTACACCGGACAGGACTCGCCGGGAATCTTCTAGTTAGTACTATACCTATCGTCAGATAGCAGTTCCCTGGTGACATGTGTACAGGTTAGTTCATCGACCTGAGGTCGTCATTTGTCTCGTGTGAGTTCCCACTGTGCTTTGATTTCTACCCTACCACGGCTCAAAGGAGTCGTGCAAACAGGTAGTTTTTGGGTACAGTCCCGAGCCATATGGAGGCACGTGAGCGGATCGGCAGGGGATTCGTCTCTCCCGGTATTGGGGGCGAGGTCGTGCTGTGTCTAGGAGAGCCATTACACATAGTCCATGGCCATGGCAGGAGATTTACTGGTAGGTACTCCAGTAGTATCTCAGGGTGTTATTGGGCTACACTCCGACACGACTTATACTGCTATTGGGGGTCTGACATTACTAGCCCCCTAGGCAGATATGCGATACTCATAGACGAACGGACCGGACTGTATATACATTGTCACTGTTAGGCTCAGTAGGGTTTCTGGATGAGTTCGCTCATCAGCCTCCCTTGAGGTCAGTCCATGGGCAGCCGTTACGCATAGCTAGTGCCGCTGACGGTTTGTGGTTAAACCCACTGCCAGGGTACTGACGAGTCATTAGAGTCCCCCACAGACAGTTTCCCAAGTTCGGGCGAAACGTTGTAGAGGCCGTATGGTATTATGGCAGGGTTCGGAAAATGCACGTGCGTTTACGCACGTGTTATTTTTCGGGCAGATGATACTAGTCGGCTTTGGTTTAAGCCGGATCCGAGTATTGTATTGAGTAGATATAATATCTTTTTCTCAGTTGCATTTGTATTCGGTCGTAATACAAATGCGGGTATATTTATACAGTTACGGGGTTATCCTGAAAGTCGTTTCAGGATCACTTTTGGAAGTTGCCAGTTTCCTGTTTTCTATCAGCCGTCTTTTAACATTCGGTTAAAGACGGATTTATCTTTTCTTGGATGAGGGTGAGTCATGCTTCTAGAAGGTTCTAGAAATGGTGACTTGACATGGTGAGTCATTAGTGCTTTAATGGAGCCATTAATGCAATGGTGACTAGGTTAATGAATCACCATTTGCATTAATAAGGTTTTGTTTACTTAAGGATATTTTTCTTGTGTTCACACATGATATTTCTTTCTTAAGGTCACCCTCTTCTCTCCTACACTCACCCCCCCTCCCTATATATGGCCGGCCCCTCCTCTCTCTCATACTCACTTGAGGTTTTCATTTGGTTACAAAAGATATGATAGATTTTGGGGTGTATGGAACTTCACAGCTCATTTCATTCCATCACCCGATTCCCACGGCAACTTCATTAACCGATCGTCCACGGCTTTGGACGAAGTGAGACAAAGTCATCTACTCATTCTCTACATCATTCTTGGTCGTCTCTTTTAGCAAACTTGACGACCGAGTTGCCTCAAGTCAGAAGCGGGAGCCCGTTTAAAGAATCGTCGACGTGGTGCCACCTGGACGAGCAGATCGGAGATCGAAGAGATCGGAGCAGCCGCAACGGAGCGTGGGATGATGGTTAAAGAACGAAGGACTTGGATCGTTCGGTATAACCTTTCTACACTCTTTACAGTTTGTTAGTTTAGCAATAATGGCAGATCCGGGTTAAAGTATACGATAGCGCCAGATAAAAAGTTTTTGTTCCGCATATTGGCATCTGTAGACGGCCGGGGCGCTAGCGTAGACTTACACAACACCGCAGATCCACTCACGAAGGCCCTACCCCAGACTCAGTTCGAGCGGCTGATCGAGATGATAGGTCTTCGATACGCCAGTACATGGCCTTAGTGCAAGTGGGAGATTGTTAGTGTATATGCCCTAGAGGCCATTACTGTATCATACTAGTTTGTATATTACTTGATGGAAGCTTGGGATATTCACAGTTGTATATACAATCTTGCTCGAAATGGTAGTATGCTACTTGGTTTGTCTCTACTTCAATATGTGCATGTGTTTTCTTTTAGCATATCGCTTATATACATATTAGTAGAGCCCTTAGGATCTTTGCTTGATTACCAGCGTTGTGATGGCGCTCACACTCGTGGGAGCTGGGTGATCTATAAGCACATCCTTATACAGGTCCCTAGTCGTAGGACTATCGAGACAGGGCATCGATACTCCGGAGTAGACTAGCGTATGCGCTTCTCATCCCAGCGTGGGAGACGGTCTGTCCCACAGCCGTCAGTACGTCGTACTTGAGATAGTATGCGGGTGCTCGTTAGGTTACGAGTACACTGGACAGGACTCGTCGAGAACTGTTGGTTGGTATTATACCTATCGTCAGTTATCAGTTCCCAGGTGACATGAGTACAGCTTAGTCCGCTGACTTGACACTGTCACTTCGCCTCAAGTGTGTTCCCACTGTACTTTGATTACTACCCTACCACGGCTCAAAGGAGTCGTGCAAACAGGTAGTAGTTGGGTGCAGTCCCGAAACACTTGGAGGCAGTGACGGTTAGACAGGATTCATCTCTCCCGGTATTGGGGGTTGACATCGCGCTGTGTCCAGGAGAGCCATTACACGAGTAGTCCCTGGCCAGGGCAAGCGAGATATGCTGGTAGGTTTCCAGTGTTATCTCAGGGTGTTCTGGGCTACACTCCGACACGACTTGTACCGCTATTAGGGGACTGACGTTCACCGCCCCCCTAGGCCCGCCATGCGATGTATCAGACGAACAGACCGGACTGTACGGCGATTGTCACATACAGGCTCAGTAGGAGTTCAGATGGGGTTCACCTCGTCAGTCTTCTTATCGACATCTACCTGGGGACCGTTACGTACAGCTAGTGCCGCTTGCGGTCTGTGGTTAAACCCACTGCCAGCGTAGTGTCGAGTCTTTAGAGTCCCACACAGAGAGCTATTCGCCTTTAGTCAAAATGAGTAGAGGTCGCATGGTTCTGCGACAGGGTTCGTTCACATCCGCGCACTTGTGCACGTTTGCTGTCCGGACAGCTTATACTAGCGGGCTTTGGTTTAAGCCGGATCCTAGTATATGATTTGGGATTGGCTTTTTCTCATTGTATTCGTGTTCCTCGGATCACGAATACGGTTGCGTATGCACAGTTGCTTGAGACAGAGGGAGAGGACTTTGATTAGGGTTAATGACTATTGTCATTTTATTAACCCTAATGCTTATGTGTGTGTTATGGTTAATTGATATTAGTTTAATAATTGTACATGGTTATGGTTGTTGACCATTTGACCCACCTTGACTTGTTGACCTTGTTGACACTTTGACCATCATCATTTCATTTGGAAGATGCTCTTTGATCCTTGCAATTTGCATTAAAAATGAAATGATAATGGTCATGTCTTGATTAAGCCATGACAATTATCTCACTAATTTTCTAATTACAATAATTCACATATATGAGAGTATGCTTCATATTATTCTCTCATTCTATTATTCACTTTCTCTCTCTTGTTCTTCCTCTCCCTCAAGCTCTCCCCTCTCATGTGTTGAGAAACACTTGAGCTTGAGAAAAACCCTCTCTTGATAATCTCTACTCTAATCTAGGGTTCAAGGATTAGCACTTCTTGCACCCTAGTTACTTCTAGCTTGGAGTTGAAGCCAAAGGTTGAGGCTTTCGGGTGGATCTTTCTTTGACGGGAGAAGACGACCAAGGTGACCTCCTTCCACCACTCCAAGGAGCAAGGAGAGAAGGACTCAAAGCCCAAGGTATATCCTTTCTAGCACTTAGCTAGTTTCTAGTTAGTTTTAGCTTGTTTTTGTTTAGCAAAGATCCTTCATAGTCTAGTCCATGTTGCCTAAGCTCATAAAAATCCGATTTTTATTCCGTTTTCCGCCTCCCCGCAAGCACCGGGATGGGCAACGTGGACTTACAGATACGGTTCATCCCAGTAAAAATGTTTTACTTGGGATAGAAATCGATGTTTGTCCTGTTTCGACCACTCACGGGGAATAAGTCCCGTAGAAAGATAATTCACAATATCCCCGAACCAAGGTTCAGTGGATACTTTCAAGAGTTGTTCGTCTGGAAAAGAATCATTGATCGGCAGGGTCACAGGTGAAGAAGAGATGCGCGAAAGATGGTCGGCTGCAACGTTTTCACATCCTTTCTTATCTTTAATAACAAGATCAAATTCTTGTAATAGAAGGATCCAACGTATTAGCCTACGTTTCGCATCCTTCTTCGTCAAAAGATATTTTAAAGCGGAGTGGTCAGTGTACACAACAATTGGTGAGCCAATCAAGTAAGCCCTGAATTTTTCTAATGCAAATACAACCGCCAAAAGTTCTTTTTCGGTAGTTGTATAGTTAATTTGAGCATCGTTCAGGGTCTTATTTGCATAATAGATCACGTGTGGCATCTTTTCAATGTGCTGTCCTAAGACTGCACCAACTGCAAAATCTGATGCATCACATATAAGCTCAAAAGGGTGGTTCCAATCTGGAGATGATAAAACGGGGGCTGTAGTGAGAGAGTGTTTGAGTGAGTCGAATGCTGCCTCACAATCCGATTCAAAGTGAAAGGTTGTATTCTTGGCCAAGAGAAGAGTTAAAGGTCTAGCAATTTTGCTAAAATCCTTAATGAATTTCCTATAAAAGCCTGCATGGCCAAGAAAAGATCGTATATCCTTGACGCATTTGGGATGAGGTAGGTTTTGAATGACATCTATTTTAGCTCTGTCAACCTCAATGCCTTTTCGTGAAATAACATGTCCAAGCACAATTCCCTCTTGGACCATGAAATGACATTTTTCCCAATTCAAGATTAAGTTCTTCTCTTTACAACAAGTAAGAACCGCGTCAAGATGTGATAGGCAGTTAGCAAAAGAATCTCCAAATATCGAGAAATCGTCCATGAAAATCTCCAGAAAATTCTCGACCATGTCCGAGAATATCCCCATCATACACCGCTAAAATGTAGCGGGAGCATTGCACAACCCAAAGGGCATGCGTCTATAAGCAAAATTACCAAAAGGACAAGTGAATGTGGTCTTGTCTTGATCCTTTTTGGTAATAGGGACCTGGTTATAGCCAGAGTATCCGTCCATGAAGCAGTAATAGTCACATCCAGCTAAGCGTTCTAGCATTTGGTCAATAAAAGGTAGAGGAAAGTGGTCTTTTCTCGTTGCGGCATTGAGTTTTCTATAATCAATACATACATGCCACCCAGTTTGAGTGCGTGTCTGGATTAACTCATTTGCCTCATTTGTTATGACCATGATGCCAGATTTCTTAAGAACGACATGAATTGGACTTACCCATTGGCTATCGGAGATTAAGTAAATAATACCATTGTCAAGGCATTTGACAATCTCTTTCTTCACCGCATCCTTCATGACGGGGTTCAACCGTCTCTATGGTTCTCGGGTTGGCTTGGCTTCATCCATCAGATGTATATGATGTTCTACAATCAAGGGACTAATCCCTTTGATGTCCGCCATAGTCCAACCAAACGCCTGCCTATTAGATCTCAATACCGTTAAAAGTGCATTCTCTTGCTCTGAGGCTAGAGAAGCTGATATGATAACAGGTAAAGACTCATTGTCACCTAAATATGCATATTTAAGGTGAGAAGGTAAAAGTTTGAGATCTAATGCGGGCGGAGAAACTATAGAAGGTGGGGTCACCGAATGATATTCGGAGTCGCAAAGAAGCTCGTAGCCTACATAAGATACAGATTCGGAAGGTAAAGAGTCAAGAGTTTCAGACTCAAGCGTGGAAAATGTGTCCTCACTAAGATGTGCAAGATCAAACATTGATGTGCTAGTGTCGTCGAGATTATCAACTTCGCAACTTTCGGGAGCAATCTAGTGAATAGAACAGACATCAAGTATATGAGCAGAGGGTTCAGATGGCTGACTTCCAATTTTATAGATGTTCAGTTCAATTATCATTTTTCCAAAGGATAGGTTCATTGAACCGTTTCGACAATTAATGACAGCATTGGAAGTGGCAAGGAATGGTCGAGCCAAAATCACCGGAATTTGGTTCTGTGGGTTCACTACAGGCTGTGTATCTAAAACAATAAAGTCCACAGGGAATATGAATTCCCCGACTTTAATCAACACATCCTCCAGTTCACCCCTTGGATTGGTGATTGATCGGTCTGCCATTTGGAGAGTGTAATGAGCTGGTTTCAACTCTCCAATCCCTAACTGCTCGTAAAAAGAATATGGAAGCAGGTCAACACTTGCGCCAAGGTCAAGTAAAGCACGGTTAATGTTTTTACCCCCAATAGAAATCGATATTGTAGGATACCCTGGGTCCTTACGTTTCTTTGGTAACTGTGGGGTAAAAGCAGTGCTAACATTATTAGTAAGACCTTATTCGGCACTTGAGTCTTCCTCTTCCTAGTGCATAAGTCTTTCAGAATTTTCGCATAAGCGGGGACTTGTTGAATAACATCTAGGAGAGGGATGTTGATGTTAACATGTTTGAACATTTCCATAATCTTCTCCATATGTGGACTAGATTTGTTACCCCTTAACCGATTCGGATAAGGAGCTTTAGCAATCATAGCTGGGTCCAACATTGGAGAAGGTGTGGTGTGTGGAGCTGATCCCAGAATAGGAGTGGGGATCATCTTTGGTGGAGTAGAAGAGGTATGCTGAGGTGTCGAGCCTTGAGGAAAATGAAGAATAGGCTCGCAAGAAGATGGTGGGGTAGATAAAGTAGGTGTAGAAGTAGAAGTGTGTGTGGAAGGAAAAATCTCAGCCGGGGTATCATTGATTAATTCTTCATGATTATCAATCTCTTCCCCAACGTGATTATTCAGCACTCTACTTGATCTCAACGTTGTGATGGCATTCACATTGTAGTGTTGTGAATGCCCAGGATTCGGTAAGGGTTGAGACGGAAGTTTCCCTTTTTCTCTAGCACTCATCTCGGCTTTCAATTGTGCAATTTGAGCTTCCATCGATTTAATACTCTCGCTTTAGGACGCGGAGTTTTTCTTTATGTCATCGACGGAAGACTTCAACTCAGCCGAAACTTGCATGAAATTTGTCAAAAGCAAATTCATGGTTTGTCCGAGTGCAGAGGAGTTATTAGTACCTGTCAACTGCAAAGGACTAGACGGTGTAGAAGTGTTGACCGGATTTTGAAAATTTGGTGATTGATAGGGGTGCTGAGTCAGTTGAAGTGGTCGATGTTGTGGTGGAGGAGCCCTTTGGAAATTATTTTGATTTGGAACCGTCTTTTGATTTTGTTGTTGGTTCCAAGTAAAGTTAGGGTGATTCCTCCAATCCTGATTATAAGTGGAAGAATATGGATCATTTCTAGGTCTTTGTTGGAAAGCAGCATTGGTATGCTCTTGACCTTGAAACGGAGAATTTAAAGGACATTCTTCCGTAAGATGAGATGATTCAGAACAGCATCCACATACAGTTTTGGAAAGTGACATCTGATTTAGGGAGGCTGCTAAAAATTTATGTTCTATAGTTTCGAGTTTCTTTTGCATTGCTGCCATTTCAGCTCTAACTCCTATGGAAACATCAACTTGGTGAATGCCACCCCTAGACGATAACTGGTTTACACTCTCCTACTGTAAAGATTTTTCAGCGAAATCTTCTAGAAATCTTCAGGCTTCACCATCATCTTTAGTCATGAAGGTTCCTTGACACATGGATTCAAGGTTCTGTTTAGTGGTAGAATTAATGCCCTCATAAATGATTCTGCACAGATCCCATCTAGGGATTCCGTGATGTGGACGTTGAACCAACAGATCCTTGAAGCGTTCAAAACACTTCGAGAATGGTTCATTGGGAAGCTGGGTAAATTGATTTATTTCGCTACGGACTCGAGCAGTTTTATGATTAGGGTAGAATTTCTTAAGGAATGCTGTTACGAATTCTCCCCAGTTTGAAATGGAATATGCAGCTGTGTTATAAAGCCACTTCTCGGCTATATCGCACAAGGTAAATGGGAGAAGACGTAGACGCATAGCATCCACAGAAAGCTGTGAAGTACCCATCATTGCGCATACATTTCAAATTTGGTAATAAAGACATATGCGTCTTCCGACTCGAGACCGTGATATTTGGGCAGAAGATTGATGTATTGGGGTTTTATTTCAAAATTGTCCCCATTGGCTGGTGGAATGGTGAGACAGGTCGAAAGAAGACCTCGCATAGGATAATATCTCTCTTGGAGAGAGATGTGGGGTGGATTCTGCGCACTTGCGGACGGTGGCAGAGTAGTGTTAAAGAAGTTCGATGGAGAATCGTCCATCGAAGTGGGTTGGGTAGGGGGTGTAGAAAAAGTAGACCTAGAATTACCGACTTCGGAGTCGATAAGAGGAACGCGGACAAGACGGGCACTAGAATCCCGTGTCCAGCCGAGCATGCACTAAATGGTATAGCACAAGTGGTAGCGTTGAATGATAACTAAGGAAAAGATGAGATTGGTGTTTGGTTTTGAAAAATACGGATTTTTGAAAATTTCACACAAACAATGCACAAGCAACCATAATCTAGTGGTCACCCAGGTCAAGTCTCTAGACCGCTCCTAGACTTCCAGGAGACAAGTTGCAAGATAGATCCTCTACTGCCTCTTTGCCCCTTCTGTGGCCAGGTAAGTGGGAGGTTCTCTACTACGTAAGTAGTGGGCCTAATTAAGTAACCACTTGCCTTAGACACACTTGCCTAGATACCACAAAAGAAACGCGGATAAGCAATAGATTACCCACGACCTCCTTCTGTCCTAAATGAGCGCGACAGTCCTTAGAATCTTTTCTAGATATTTTTTAGTTAATGAGGGTGATGCGGATGCAAGTTTGTGATTTTTGGGGCTTAGACGGGTAATGAAATCCCGACCTAATCTGAATTTTGGTCGTGCCCCTTAATTTCTGTGTTAAAAATGCAAACAACCAAGATCAAACACACAACAATTTTACTTTTTGCGGCGCTGCGAATTTTTGCAAAGAAACCTACAGAAATTAGTTAATGGAACATATGAGAGAGGAGATAAGAAAGTCAGAAATTCACCTAAAACTTTTCGTGCACTGAAGCTCTAATCCCGCCGCGGAACCGCCGCGAGATGCAACAATTGGCCACGGATGCGCGGTCTTCTGATGAGATCCCTGCACAAAAATTTCAAGAACTTTTCTTGTTGACTCTCTGGACTTTTTGTGATGCTTTGAATATTTTTCCTCTCGCTCCACAGATTCCAGATCTCCTTGCAACAAATCACAACATATCGTTAAGCGCTTGTTGCGAATTTTGATCTAAAAACTGATGGAATAATAAATTTTCCAACTCAAATTACAAAAACGAACAAATTAGCACACGATCCCCGGAAACGGTGCTATTCGATTGATCGTATCTTTGTCGTGAATTTGTATGAAATGAAAAGCAATCACAATCAAAAATATTTGTACCGCAATCAATTAACGGTGTCGGTGTAGCACGTTAATGAATACGGATCGTCCACAGGGATATGTGATTTGATCGATCTTGTTTTAGTTGTGTTGGAATTTAAAACATAAAAGAAAATTGATGATGTTCAGTTTCAAGAATCAAGAATTAGGTCTAAATTCAAGAAATGGTAAAAATCAAGAAAATACCCAAATTGTTTGAATTATCAAGATTTGAAGAAAGGCTTGTCGGAATCAAGTGAATCGATAGTGATGATCGATGCTTTTAATTACAAATTCTTATCGATTGAAGATTTGTTGCTAGATCGATGATAATCAACGAGCTTTAGGGATCTATTGAAGAAACTAGGGTTTCTTCATTCTCATCCCTTGTCCTTTCGTTCATTAGCATTCAAATACTAGCCTCTAGGAAATTCAATCATTGATGGTTGATCTCTAATTTAGAACGAAAACATTCAAGAAAGCATCTCGCTCAAAACTAGGTCATCTTTGATTCAATTTCCTAGGGTTTACAAAACTCATAAGACTTAAGAATCGTTCAAGAATTCATCAACATCATCTACCTATTCTTTTGATTCCGATGCAAGCGGAGTTTACTCACGCATCATTATAAAGCAATCAAGAACTAAGAATATCATAATGAGCGAGTGAATAGACAGCAAGAATAAAGATTGTCACCTTTTATTATTCGATATTTCGTTATAATACACTCAAAGACTATAAGAATTGAGGAGGAACAAAAATTATCGAACTAGCCTCACATCGTCTTCTTGAGTCGCGGATCGTTGTGGATCTCTTGCTCGGATGAAGATCGGCGTTGCTTCAAAAGGCTCGTGGATGCTTGCTCGATTTGGAACTCGATGAATCTTGAATTGGCTTTTTGAGATGGATTTGGGGCTAGGGTTTTGAAATGCAAGTTGTGTCACTCAACTTGTGGAAATTTGGCTCAATATTCAATAACCCTAAATTGTGTCACCTCAAAACCCTAAATCTAGATCTCTTTTTATAACCACCTCCTTTGAATCTTCCCTCCAAAGAAAGCTAGGTTGTTAGGGAGAGTCTTCTAGAAGAAGTTTGTTGGAGAGAATATTCTAGAATAAGGTATATTCTAGGATAAGGTTGTTAGGTCGAGCCTTCTGGATAAAACCACGTGCTATTTTAGGAGTCTTCTGGAAGCTAGGCCGTTACAGAGAGACACGTGGAGGAATCTGAGCTGGTGACGTGTCTAACAGGCCGCGGATCCGCGGCGGATAGGCCAACTTGGCCGCGGTTCCGCCGCTTGTTGGTAGAGTTGTTGCATGAAGTTTCTGGGCTGTTCTGTGTTGGCTTTTTGGGCACTTCATGGGATGATTGGAATCTTTTTATTCTTTCTTGTTCACTGCCAGATCACAAGTCTTGGACTTGGTGTATTTTTATCAGCACATTTTAGTATTTCCAGCTCTTTTACCTGGAGAATTTCCTGCACACAATCTCGAGACAAGGATTGATATATACAGATCAATGCGATTAGTAATAAACACATAATTTCCCTCTAGAATGCCGATTATAACTATAAAACAGGTAATTTGGTATTTTCCAGATGAAATCGTAATCTGTGTTATAATTACAATAAGCACCTATATATGAATGATAAGAATAGGAAAATTAACGTGTTGAGAATGCAATATTTTCGACTGATCATGACCTCTTTAGCAAAGCTAGTAAAAGCCTTAAAAACACTCCTTTTCAAAATCACTCGATTCTACAACGATATCAAGTTCAAAGCGTTAACGGTTTTCATAAAAAACCATCCGCAAACCTTCCGTCATTTTAGGAAGTAGAGTACTTAGTATTCGTGTTGCGTATGTTGACCATAGTCAAGGCGTAGTGTACGGTAGCTAAGTGATGTCTTCCTACACCGCATATGATGCGATTAATTAGGACAGTCACATATTATGTTGACCATAGCCAATGGTCATGTGGGTGGGTCTAATTAATCACGAAATGACGAGTAGAACTTGACTAGGACTTATGATATGTTGACCATAGCCAAGGTCATATGTACTAGGGGTAAAAACATTTATCGGGGGTTTCAAGAGTTGAAATTTGCAATGAGATTGAATACCTTCTATGAGATAGTTGGATCTCGATACCCACTATGAGTAATTGTTACTCCTGGGAGAGTTTTGCACATTACAATTAGTCGATCAAGTAGGTGTCTAGAAAGGTGTTAACGGGGTTACGCCCCTGGAAAAACGAGATTTATTTTAATTAGGTCCGTGCGAAAGCACGGGGAACCTCGCTCAAAGTACCGACACTGGCCTGGCCGAAAGCTTGGCGAACTTGTAGGGTGTAATTAATCCCGGTTAGTCTTACCTTTTAGGGTTTGAAGGAAGATTTGATAAAAGCAGTGGGAGCCATCCTGATTAGATAAAATAATAACCAATCTGATCTTGCAAGAGCGCACGCAGAGTGCTTTCTTCTCTCTCTCTCCTGGTAGCGACCATGTCACGCCTTAATCAAGATAATAATATGGATGCATTAACCGAACTTGCTTATTATACTGTGCTAGGGAACGTTGGTTCCGCTCTATTTTATGATTGTTATAAGTCCGAGCAGGAAATAGAGGAATATCTGAATTCCACGCGACCCAATCGAGGGATGAGCATGTTGATGCATATTCTTCGGGTGTGTTCGTTACCGAGAACTGTTTCTCAGTATCCTCTATGTCCTAGGTATGAGATACCGTATCAGGATCCCACATATGTAAGAGTTACATGGGCTATAGAGAGGTAGAGAACTGAGAATGGGTGATATATCTCTAAGTGTAGAGAATGGTGCAAGTGTTGCAGCCAAATCAGTTGGCAGATATCACCTTGTATTAATACATTGATTCTGAACGAATGTTATTACATACCGAACCTGATATACAATATTACATCGATTTCTTTAATGAGTTAAAGAAGGATATAATTCTGTATTAGAGGACAATGTTGAGAACATTTTCTTTAATCAAGAGTTGATTGGGTCAGGCACGTTATGTAATAGCATATACGTTCTAAATCAAACCACAGTTCAAAGTATATAGAACACACACAAGAGGAATAGTTCAGAAATGAACGAATCCTTCTTGTGGCATTGTAGACTAGGTCATACCAATGCGACACGACCAGCGAAGTTACATAAAGATGAATATAAGAATCTGTTCAAATTTTCATCTTATGATACTTGTCAGTCTTGTCACAAAAGTAAAATGACCAATACTCAATTTACTGGAAACAGAGAGAGAGTTACTGAACTCTTGAGACGGATACATAATGATGTAAATGGTCCTATGTCTACAAATGCCAAGGTTGGTTCTTGGTACGTCATTACATTCATCAAATATCTCTCAAGATTCGGGCATGTGTTCCTGTTGAAACAAAAGCCTGAAAATTTTGAGAAATTCAACGAATATAAGCTTGAAGTTGAGAACCAATAGGGTAGAAGTATTAAACTCCTTCGATGAGATCGAGGAGAAGAATACTTGGGCATGGTGTTTCTGGATCTTCTAAAGGAGAATGTGATTCTTTCTCAGCTTACTCCTCCGAATACACTACAGCACAACAGTGTATCAGGACAGAGGTATCGCACCCTATTAGATATGGTGCGCTCTATGATGAGTACTGCTGAGTTGCCTGTTTTCTTTTGGTATTATGCCCTTGAGAAGCTGCATACCTATTGAATGGGGTTCCATCTAAATCAGTGCCTACCACAACATATGAGATATGGAATGGGAAGAGACCGTGTCTTAAACGAGTTAAGATAGGGGTTGTCCGGCCTATGTTAAAAAGCAAAATCCGGACAAGCTCGAGGCAAGGTTAGTTCTGTATAAGTTTGTTAGGATATCCCAAACATTTGCGAGGGAATATATTCTACCAAACTGAGGAGCAAAAGGTGTTTTGTTTCTCGGCATGCCACCTTTTTAGAAAAGGAATTTCTTATGAAGAAATTAGTGGACATGAGGTAGAACTGGAAGCAGTTCTAGCTAAACAAATTAACAGCTGATGATTTGGTGAAACCAAAGGATTCAATAGTCTCCAACGAAACTCAGCCTCTCCGCGAGTTTGGTAGGGTTTCTCATCCACTACAGAAATACTACGGTTTTCTCGGTGACAGTGGGAGCGAGGATTGCATCATGATAGATGATGGCCCAACTAAGTTCAGGCAGGCCATCATGAGTGGCAACTCTGTGAAAAGGCCGGATGCTATGTGATCAAAGATGGAATCCATGTACACCAACAAAGTATGACTTTGCATGTTGCACCTGAAGGGGTAAAACCCATTGGGAGCAAATGGATCTTGAGAAGATTCTTGGTGTAGATGGAAAAGTTGAGACTTTCAAAGCTATGCTTAAGTCCATCAGAATCAATGCGCACATCGCGGAGTTGGAACATCTATTTTGATGTGGCAGTCAAAGAGTTTGACTTCATCAAAAAGGTAGATGAACCTTGTATATACAAGAAGGCTGTAGAGAGTAAGGTTGTCTTCCATGTATTGTACGCAGATGACATACTCTTGATAGGAAATGGTTTCCTATGCTACACTCGGTCAACCTCCTCTTATCACAAGGATTCTCCATGAAAGATCTAGATGATACCTACTACATCTTGTGGATTATGATCTATAGTGATAGATCTAAGTGGATATTGGGAGTGTCCCAAATCCAGGTACATTAATACCATACTAAAGGGGTTTAGTATGGAAGATTCTAAGCACGGTGGTTCGTCCACTTACTCAAGAATCACTCTCTCCAAAAAGATGTCTACCAAGACTGATTTGGAGAGAGCTCGCGTGCAAGGGATACCCTATGCTTCGGCAGTAGGATCTATCATGTATACGATGTTATGTACCAGACCAGATATAGATGACTCACTAGATGTAGTGATCAGGAATCAATCGGATCTTGGGAGAATCACTGGACAGCTGTGAAGGACATTCTTAAGTACTTGAGAAGCACTAAATGAATGTTCTTGGTTCGAGCTTCCAGAGTGATAAGGTCGACTGAAAGTTAGTCATGGGCTTTGTCTTTACCCTCAGTGGAGGGACGGTATGTTGGAAGAGTTCTAATCTAGATACCGTGGCATACTAGACGATAAAGGATGAATACATTGCTACCAACGATACTACCAAATTGGCTGTCTGGACATTTCTTGTTCATGAGATGAACATGGTTCCTACCATTGAGCGTCCAATAACTATTATTGTGACAACAATGGAGTTGTGGTTTTGGCCTAGGAACGCAGATCCCATCAGGGGGGTTCCAGATATATTCTGAGGACAGTATCACCTGATCAAGGAGATGGTTGATCTCCAGAGGATCGAGGCTAGGAGAGTTGACGCGAATGATAACACGGCGGATCCACTCACAAAGGCCTTTCCCTAGAGCGACTTCTATAGGACGTTGAGTATAAGATACTGCAACAAATGGCCTTAGTGCAAGTGGGAGATTGTTAGTTATATGTATGCCCTAGATGCCATTACCGTACATGCGATATATGTTGTAGTGGATGCTTGGACATATATAAGGAGGAATTTCTTGCTCAACATGATAGTATGCAATCTGGTTGCTCTTTATCTTAACATGTACACTTATTGTCTCTCTATTACATGTTGATAAAGCCCTTAGAATGAGTACTTGACTACCAGGATTATGATGCAGATCATACTAGTGGGGATAGGGTAGTCGGTAAGTACATCGTTCAATAGTTCCTAGTCATGGGAGTATCGAGACGGGGCATCGATATTCCAGAGTAGACTGGCATATACGCTTCTTGACCCATATGATGGGTGATGGATGATCCCACATCCATTGGTGTTTGACATCAAAGAAGATGTACGGGTGCTCAGTGGAGACTGGGTACACTGAACGGACTCGTCGAGAACTCCTAGATGGTATTATACCTATCGTCAGATAGCAGTTCTCTGGTGACACTGGTACAGGTTAGTCTGTCGACTCGAGATCGTCATAGAGTCTTGTATGTCTCTCACTGTGCTTTGATTTCCACCCTACCACGGCTCTATTGAGTCGTGCAAACAGGTGGTTTTTGGGTACAGTCTCAAGTCACATGGAGGCAATGAGCGATGCGAGGGGATTCGTCTCTCCCGGTATTGGGGGTTGATGTTGCGCTATGCTTGATTGGCCATAACTGGAAATCCCTGGCCAGGGTTGCTGAGATCTACTGGTAAGCGTTATCAGTAGTTTCTCGAACCGTTATGGATCTTGCATCGGCATGACTTATCAGGCTATTGGGGTCTGACGTTATTCCACCCCCAGGCTGTGATATGCGATATATCTGACGAAGAGACTGGACTGTACGGTAGTGTTACTGATTGGATTCGCAGGAGTATGAGCAGGCTTGCTTGTTGATCTTCTGATCGCTCAATACCCGGGTGGCCGTTACGTTTAGCAGACCGCTTGCGGCTTGTGGGTGTTTGATATGATCATCACCTACTACCGCGTATTGACGAGTCTTTAGAGTCCTATACAGAGGTTTCCTGGTTCATGCGAAACGAAGTAGGAGCACATATGTGATATGTACGGGACCGAGATTAATACGATATGTGATACCGTATTCTATTCTTACGATATGTGATATCGGTCGGTTATATATGTTATAGCCGGGTTATCGGATCAAGTGTTGATTCGATAAGATGTTACATTTGATATTAGTCGGTTGTATGTGATATAGCCGGATTATTAAATCAAGTGTTGATTTGATAATTTAATGTATAATTATATATTTGATATATTAACTAATATTTGCTCACTAAACATTTCTTTTTCTCACTTGTGTGCATATAGTATATATGCGATATATATTAATGTACATTTTTTTGTGTCATGCTTGATGCCACATGATACATGGGTATATGAAACTTACACCATACTTAGGATAATCCTAGGGTTTTTATTTATCAAAGTAAATCACAAATTGGTGGAATTATAAATAGCTAGAAGCTTGGAGAAGCTTGTGGATAACCATTGACTAAGTCCACTATTTTTGTTTTGCTTGAGATATTTATTAACCTAACCATTATCCTTACCTATGGTTAAGTCTCTACATGAGTTAGTGTATGACACTAACTCACCCATGATTGCTATTCTCACCTGATGAATTTCATTTCTCATCTTCACTTGATCTTCTTCTTCATTAAGAAAAAGCTTGCTAGCTTTTCAAAAGGTGATAAAATATTGTGAGAAAAATAAATCTAAAGTGAGTCCAATTCCTACTTCATCAGTCTCTACTATATTAGCCATTTAGTTTAGGGTGTTTGCTTCACTAATCTACAATTAGTGAAGAGCTAGCATGAGCTTGAGTCTTCTCGATGTAGATCATCTTCGGCCTCAAAGATTTCGAGCAAACTTGTTCATTTCTTCATGTGAACCATTACTAGAGTTCGGGTGTTCACTACTTGGAGCGAAGGGACTACTACACGGAGCTTTAGAAGTGAATGACCGGTCTACAAAGGTTGTATTTCTCATTCACTTAGATGTAAAGTTGTTTACATTGCTTGTTCGTCTAAATCTTTAGTTAAGATTCTAGGGTTAGGGTTCTTTAGTATGGCAAAAAATTTGAAAACGGCATGGACGATGCCTCCCGAAACCTTGTTGCCGCGACAAGTAACCCTACAAACTTGACTTGTTTACATGACTACTTGTTTACATCCTGAACCTGATTACATGAATAACTTGTATCCATGGTCTCGGCAAGTCTGATAACTATAATCTATACAAAATATTATACGCGGTTTAACGGGGTAGATTGGTACAGAATGTATTGGAAGTGGAACGAGATGGTCACTAAAAGATACCTACATGAACTCTCGTGCCGTTGTCCCGTGGGTTTTGACGGGGGCTTGTACTTCCATGTTACCATAGTCCACGGGATAGTTGGACTCCTCTCGTATACATTGGTGCCTTCTGTACCAAGCTATAAATAACTACGTTAGAATAACAAGTTATACCTGTACACCTTACCAGCTTCTCTTCATATTACTTGTCAATTTCCTTTCTTCTTTTGGGACTTACCGAGCGCTAGTTCGCTGACGACATTCCTGTCTTTTTTTTGGAATGTTTGTCCGGAGGACAGGACCGTTAGGAGACCGAACCCATCCAAGAGTACTTGGAGCAGATTGAGGCATGGCCAGACTACTAGTTTACTTTTATTTACTTTCATTTCACATGCTACTGTTTAGACATTGCTTTTATCATTGTACTTTTTTTCCTTTTTCAACAGTTGTATTGTAAAGATGAATGTAAATAAAATTTGATGTTCATTTTATATCTCTTGTCATATTCTTGTGCATTTTATATATATTGCTTAATTACGCTTAACGTATTTATTTCTTAGTAAATACGTCGCGTGCCTGCCGCGTCACCGGCTCCGTATACCGGAAAGTGGGGCATGATAGAAAATATGCGAAGACCCACACCGTTACGTAGGTAATCGAGTTACCTAACTGATGGTGTTGGTTTCATCCAATTTGAGTGTCATTTGATATTTCAAAGATATTTTATTGTCGACATGTCTGTCTGATTTCTGCAGTGACAGATTATACATGTTGAATTTAAACTGAACATAACTCTTTGTATATAGCTGCTATTACTGATCTGTCGGTTGAGTTGGAAACTTAACTTATAAATCTATATTTAACTAAACTGTAGCGATGTCTAATTCTGAACATAATCAATGACAATATGCGTTTGAAGTTGGACTTCCAGTTCAGAAACTGGAATTCCAGCAGTAATCGCTGTTTTAAAATGAACATAACTCTTAACCCGAATTCCTATTGATATGAAACCAATTTTACTACTTAGCTAATCAATTATACTTCATATGCCTTTTATATTGTTTTGTCAGATTCTGCATGTATAATTTATTGTGAATTTTGCAAACCGCATGAAACTGGCTATCCATAATTTAGTGAAGGTTTATTTAGCGCATTCCTACCTTATTATGTGATTGTTTTACACTCATTATTTAGTGACTGTTTATACTGAAACCCTAGCAACTGTGTTTGCATTGTGAACTGATAAGTGTCAGTAACTGGGTTGTGACAAGTACGATAGCGAACAAGTGATTGAAAGTGATATTGATAAGCGTGAAAGTGTGATTGAAATGACACGTACTTGTATACAATCAAATGAATCATGATTAGAACTCACATATATTGACATCCATTAGCTATTGCATTGTCGATGTCTATGGGACTTATATGATTGTAACTATAACTGGTATGGGACATGTATGGAATCACTTATATTAGTGTCATAGATAAGACATCGAGGACTGTCCACTTGTCTTAGATACCAGTCGAGACATACTTGATGGAGACCTTGTCTCCAATTCTCGCGTAGACTTGTCATGGAGCGACTGGTATTTAGATTCATGGCCAGACCTTGATATAGACCACGGGGTGTTGGGATAGTTTGAGCATGAGTTCGATCAACGGAATCTCAGAAGTCCCGTTTGTAAGTGCACGGCGGCGCCCCGGCCGTCAATCCGACGGCCAAAAGCGGAAACGGTGAAAAACTTTAAGATTTTCTTAAACTGGCAAACCGCCGCGCACTACTACCCGGATCGAACCATTAATTAGTCCTAGCTAACAATAAGATGAGAAAGAGATATACCGACGATCCAAGTCCTCCGGTCTTCTCATCATCGTCCGGATCTCCTGCGGAATGTCCCGTCTCCTCCTCGTCGCCGGAAGTGTACCACATCGCCTACATCGTTTACGGGCTCCCACCTCAATGCCGAGGCAACTCGGGCACGAAGCCGGCTACTCGACGTGCCCAAGATTTGCTGTAGAATATAATGTGGATTACATGTCTCATTTGAGATTATGGAGTTGCCTTTTGTGGTGGAGGAAGAAGAACTTGGAGAGAGGTGAAGGAAAAATGTGATAGACCAAGAAGAATGAGAGTATCATATTTTTCCCACTCAAAAGAGAAGCATTTTCCCCATCCTCACAAAGTGGCCGGCCCCCCCCATAAGTGTGATTGGAGAGAGAAAGAGAAAAGTCAAGGGGGTGGGTGGAAGCAATGATGAAAAGAGATGATGAGAGAACAAAACCCAACACTCCAAAAGCCAATCATAACCTACAATGGTCAAGCCATCATCATAAAGCTAGAAGTCAAAAGATGGGCTCCATCATGAAACCATCATGATACCAATATAAGCAAAGACCCCCTCCACAAAAGCCTATTTGCAACAATGCAAATAAACCCTCCTCCACCAAACTTCGGCCAATGAACGGAACAATGGAAATCGGCCGAAACGGAAAGCAAACTGGCAACTCCAAAAAACTGGTCCTGTAATAAATTACAGGAAAACCCCGATACTGTGCATACACACCCGCATCTGTATTTCGACCGAAATACAAATGCAATGAGACAAAATCTACACTGTACTATACTAGGATCCGGCTTAAACCAAAGCCGGCTAGTAATATCTGTTCGATCCTGATCCGTGCAATACCGCACATATCTGATCGAACCCTGCCATATAACCATACGGCCTATAGTACAAACTGTCCGATCCTGATCCGTGCAATACCGCACGTATCTGATCGGACCTTGCCATATCTCCATACGGCCTCTACAACCTTTCGCCCGAAAGCTTGAGTAACTGAATGTGGGGGACTCTAAAGACTCATCAACACCTTGGTTGTGGATTTAACCACCAGCACGTTAGAGGTATAAGCCAATACATAACGGGCTACCAGGTATTGACTAAAAGGGACGTCCGTGAGCGAACTCAGCCTGACACCCTACTGAGCCTGTCAGTGACAATATCCGTACAGTCCGGTCCGTTCGTCTATGAGTATCGCATGGCGGGCCTAGGGGGTTGGTAAAAGTCAGACCCCCAAAAGCGGTACAAGTCGTGTCGGAGTGTAGCCCAGAACATCCTGAGATACTACTGGAATACCTACCAGTAAATCTCCTTGCCTTGGCCAAGGACTTTGTGTAATGGCTCTCCTAGACACAGCACGACCTCACCCCCAATACCGGGAGAGACGAACCCCTGAAGATACGCTCACTGCCTCCATGTGGCTCGGGACTGTACCCAACTAAAACCTGTTGGAGATAGTGCCCTCAGAGTCAATTATTGGATCACAGGCACGTGATTGCAATGATTGAGGGAGGACCTATCCCGGTAGGACAGTCTTACTCGAGATGATAGTATGCTATCTGGTTTACCTTTATCATCGTGTACTGCTTAAGGTGACCTGACATGTCGCTATTACACGTTGATAGAGCCCCTAGGATTCTTGCTTGACTACCAGCAGTATGATGGCGATCATATACGTGGGAGCTGGTAGTCTATAAGCACATCCTTAAAAGGTCCCTAGTCGTAGGAGTTTCGAGACAGGGCATCGATACTCCATTAGTAGACTAGTGTATACAGTCGAGACCCCGACGAGGGGCGGTGGCCGGTCTCACAAGCCACTGGTGTCAGTTGGTTCACCTAAGATGTATACAGGTGCTCATTGGGTTATGAGTACACCGGACAGGACTCGCCGGGAACCTGCTAGTTGGGCTTATACCTGACGTCAGATAGCAGTTCCCTGATGACATGTGTACAGGTTTGTTCATCGACCTGAGGATCGTCATTTGTCTCGTGTGAGTTCCCACTGTGCTTTGATTACTACCCTACCACGGCTCAAAGGAGTCGTGCAAACAGGTTTTAGTTGGGTACAGTCCCGAGCCACATGGAGGCAGTGAGCGGATCTTCAGGGGTTCGTCTCTCCCGGTATTGGGGGTGAGGTCGCGCTGTGTCTAGGAGAGCCATTACGCAAAGCCCTCGGCCGAGGCAGGAGATTTACTGGTAGGTATTCCAGTAGTATCTCAGGGCGTTCTGGGCTACACTCCGACACGACTTGTACCGCTTTTGGGGGTCTGACTTTTACCAACCCCCTAGGCCCGCCATGCGATACTCATAGACGAACGGACCGGACTGTACGGATATTGTCACTGACAGGCTCAGTTGGGTGTCGGGGTGAGCTTCCTCATCGACGTCCCTTTTGGTCAATAGCTGGTGGCCCGTCACGTATTGGCTAATACCTCTGACGTGCTAGTGGTTAAATCCACAGCCATAGTATTGACGAGTCTTTAGAGTCCACCACACTTTCAGTTACTCAGCTTTCGGGCGAAACGCTGTAGAGGCCGTATGGAGATATGGCAGGGTCCGATCAGATACGTGCGGTATTGCACGGATCAGGATCGGACAGTTTTGTACTAGTAGCCGTATTGTTATATGGCAGGGTTTGATCTGATACGTGCGGTATTGCACGGATCAGGATCGAACGGTTTATACTAGCCGGCTTTGGCTTAAGCCGGTCCTAGTCTAGTACAGTGTAGATTTTGTCTCATTGCATTTGTATCCGGACGGAATACAGATGCGGGTGTGTATGCACAGTATTGGGGTTTTCCTGTAATTTATTACGGGACCAGTTTTCTGGAGTTGCCAGTTTGCATTCCGTTCCGGCCGGTTTCCCTTTGTTCTTTCCCGGCCGGACTTTTCTGATGGAGGGGGTAATTTGCAGTTTTGCAAATTACATTTGTGGAGGGTTTATTTGTAAGATGATTTATTATGAAAGCATCTTTTGATACCTTTCTTATCCATCTTCATCATTTGCTTTTTGTTGATGAGAAAGGATTTGATTCTTGATTAGAAGTGATGTGAGATTGTGATCATGATGTTTAGGATATAGTCACCCCTCTCCTTTTTCCTACACTCACCTCCCTTCATGTTTATGTGTTCATATTGTTTCCTCCACCATTCTTCTTCTCACTTGATGAATATGATAAGTTTTTCATGAGAGGAAAAAGAAGAAAAGAGAAGAAGAAGAGAGAGTATTCATTCTTGAGAGTTTGATCTTTCTTGATCTCATTTTTCATGCTAGAAAAATGCAAGCACCATTTTTCTAGTCTTGATTCCTCCATCATCTTCAAAGGCAACAAACCCCAAGTGAGACTACTATGATTCTACACTACACATTCTACAGCATATCTTGAGCATGTCGAGTTGCCGGCTTCATGCGCGAGTTGCCTCGGTATTGAGGTGGGAGCCCGTAAAAGTACCCGGCTTCGTGGTGCCCTTTCCGACGAGGAGGAGACGGACGGAGATCCCGCGAGGAGATCGGAGTGGAGATGAAGACCGGAGGACTCGGATCTCTTGGTATACTTCTCACCCTATCTCTTGAATGCTAGCATTAGGTTAATGGTTACGATCCGGGTTTTCATTGTCCGCGGTAGCGCCGGTTTCCGAGTAAGGAAAAATTTTGATTCCGCATTTTGGCCTCGAGTACGAGGCCGGGGCGCTGCCGTGTCGCAACATGGTATCAGAGCCACGCCATTAACCTTACCTAGCTTCGTTTGATGTGTTTGCGTTTCCGATCGACCAAAATTTCCAAAAACCGTATTTTTCCTTCACATCAGTTTCTGTTGAAATTTTTTGAAGTCTAAAAATTTTTCAGGTGATCTCAGAAAGATGTTCAGAGAGTTCTAAGAACTCTGAAAAAAAACGATACAGTGAACCCTTAACTCGAGCGCGGAAGCGCGGCACTAACCCCATTTCTGCCGCCCTTCCGCCGCAAGATGGTGGGGTCATTGCTTCGTCTTTTTTCAGTGGGCTTCTGGGCTTATATTAGGGGTTTTGGAATATTAAAATTGGGCCCAGATTTTCTGTGAGTGCTACATTTTTGTTTGGGGGCCCACTTGTTAATTTTTGGTCAATCGGAAAATTTTAAACACATTATTTCACAGTATTTACATTATATCTGCGACCGTGAATGTCACTCGATCGGTAAATCCGGTCTAACTGCTATAGCCCGGTTAGACGGATTTGCGAACGTGACTTTCACGTTGATGTTCTATGTTTATGCTGTGATGTTGCGGATCGGTCGTGGGGGATAGCCTGGATGCAATGCTAGTACAGTGCTGTTGTATTATGTACATTTGATTTTGCGGGGCGAGCGTCCGACATGTGGACTGCCGTCACTGCCTGTTTGTATTATTCTTTTGGGGCACGACCTGGTTGCGGTCGATGTACCCGGTGTATGTATATTTTTCTTTCTGTACTAGGGTTACCCCGCGGAGGGGTGCACGGATAGCCGGGTTCTAGAAGGCAACGGGCCCGCATCTCAGGGCATTGAGACGGAGGGGGCTTCAGTCTGGAATTGGTGGGCTATTCGCCGCACTCGTAGGGGGTACAGGTTGACCCAGGAGGGGTGCCCGAGTTGCCGGATTCCGTGAAGTGCTGGGTGGTCCATTCACGTTGCTGAAGGGGGCTGCCTCGCTTCAGGTTTTGGCGGGTGACTTGCCGCGCCCGTAGGGGTCTAGGGTTTCATTGTACAGGCTATCCACACGACCAGGGGAACGTCGGGTTTCAGCAGCGGCTCTGTGAAACCCGGGGCTTCCAGATATCTGTATTGTTCTGTGATGCTGTACATTTCTGTGATGTTGCATTTTATTCACGCCTTGAGCGAAATACTATATATTGGTATATATATTAGTAGATGTTGTATATGTTTTTCATCCGCGCTAGTCCAGTCCCCGCTCTGTCGTTAGTAAGCTAACCTAACGAGTGATGACGGGACCCAGTGGCGAATGCGGATGGCATATACGTACGTCAGTATATTTTCGTTCTTTGTGGTGTGATCATTTGATGGGACTGCGTTGATTCGGATCAATGCAAGTTAAACAAACCTAATTCTGATGTTGTTGGAACATTTTTCAAAAAGCTGTTATTGCAAGGACGTTCACTTTTGTTTTGCATCGTGGTATTCATTTGGAATATCCAGCTCCTCAGTCGACGAGGCAAGGGCCGAGATCCCTTCACCGGGAGTGACCCCTTGGACACAAGTTTGCGTCAGGGCATTAACTTCACTATAGCCGATTACTTTTGCTTTGCATCGTGGTATTCAGTTGGAATATCCTGCACCTCATTCTACGGGGAAAGAGCCGAGATCCCTTCACCGGGAGTGACCTCTTTAGCAAAGGCTTTCGTCACTATATTTTTATAAAAGGCTATGCGGTTCCTTCAACGATATCAAGTTCATTACGTTAAAGGTTTTTCGCCAAAAACCAGTCGTAGCCCTCCGTCATTTCAGATTAGTATTACTTAGTATTCGTGCTGCGTATGTCGTGCTCAGCCGAGGCGTAGTGTTCGGTAGCTATGTAGTGCTTTTCTGTTGCATGGATATGTGATTGGTTATGACAGTCGTACGGTCATTTTGGCTCAGTCAAGGACTCGTGCAGGTGGGTCTAATGCAATCAAGATAATGACGGGTTGAACTTGACTAGGATCCTTTGATATGTTGGCTCAGTCAAGGTCACTTGGGTCCTAGGGGTAAAAATCACATCGGGAGTTTCAAAAGAACTGAAACTTGCCAGGCATGCGCATACCTTCTGGAGTGTGGTGACTTGAGTGGATTCCGTCAAGTTATCATGCGATGATAGTTGGATCCCGATTCCCACTGATGAGTTGGTTTACTCCTCGGGTGACCCCGACTAATTCTTCTTTCAGGTTTGGAGGAGAATTTGAGGTACAGTGGGAGGTTTCCAGATTAGACAAAGTGATAACCATTCTGATCTAGGTTAGAGTGCACGCTGAGTGTTTCTTTTCTCTCTCTCTTTGGCAGCGACCATTGACCCGACCCTGGACTATGACTCAGTGACCAAGTTGACCGAACCTTCTTAACACTGGCTTTTGGATTGTCAGAGTTGCAAACCTCATTGCCACTCCTACTTTTACCCTTTTCTCCAGGACACCCTATATTACTACGAACGTCCACTTCCATTGGACAAAACCATCGTATGGTTAGATACGAACTCGAAGGAATTCGAGGATGGTTTCCGGTTCTGGAGAAAACGGATAGGATTATTCAGTTGTCTTTTCCCTTTTACCTTCTCTCATTGCGAGTACTCCTTGGTTTAGGAGTAGTACACCTATTACGCAAATTGGATAGTCTTCTTCCAAACCTTAGGCTGGTGCCGAACGGTGGGGAATGAAGAAAACCAATTAGTATAACGATGGTGTGCAGAAGGTATTAAGTTAAGACAAAGCAAGGGATTAGTAAGAGGGCAAAGTAAGTTGCGACTGCTATTCACGACCAAACCAAGTATTTCTTCGCCAATCCTAAATCACCTTTGTATTTCTCCAGGACACTCCGTATCACTACGAAGATCCCATTTTATTGGATAATCCATCGTATGGTTATATACGAACTCGAAAGGAACTTGTTCCAGTTCGGGGATGGATCCTGGTTCAGGAGAAATAGGAATAAAGTACATTCAGGTGTCTTTTATCTTCACCTTCTCTCGCATTGCGAGTGCTCCTAGGATTAGGACAGTACACCCTTTATGCTTTTTGGATAGTCTTCTTCCAAACCATAGGCTGGTGCCGAACGGTAGGGAAGGAAGAAAACCATTTGGCTTAAAGGGGTGTACAGAAGGTAATGACTAAAGACATATAAAGGGATTTGGAGAGGTGGCAAAGAATTATACGGTTACAGTTGTGAATTTGGATAATGGAAGAGACATTACTAGGAATACCAGGATACCCCGACGAAACATTTCAATGTTTCAGTTTCACTGTGTACTGTTAATAGAAAACTGATTTCCCGATTAGACACCTACTCCAGGGTATGTATTTACCAGGTATGATTCTCACATCTGTATGGTTTTACAGATGATGAGTGGGAGTAAGTTATTGGGAATAGGGTAATCATCCTCATTATATCGGGATTCGTTGTAATCGGTGATATTTGAGGAGATCATCTGGGCTGTTTGCCGGTCGGCAAATATTTGGTTTTGAATATCCACTGTTGTGCACCAATTTCAAATTGATATATCTGTACGTCTATTTTCATAGAGTGAGATATACCTTTTGATATTATGTCGATGACATTTACCTATATCAGTGGATGGTTAGGTAAGGAGCATCAAACAGCGGTGTAATTCTTCTTAACCATAAGTACAGTTTTCAACCTACGACGCACAGTGAAAGAGTTGTTAGACTCAGCGGACTTATACAGAGTATTGTATGTTGTCCAGTGTCCATTAGGGCAGAGGGGTTGGTCCTCATACTATATTCTGTTTACTTTTAACTTCTCTAGTTCTTAGACATGTGTTTCGTTGAAACACAGGGTCTAAGTCTTGAGGAGTTATAGGTATTTGAATAGAGTAGAGTACCAGGTGTAGCAAGTATCGGGATTCTTCAAAGTGATCGAAGATGTAGATACTTGTGTATGGTATTCAGTTGATAGTAATGATAAAGAGAACTTGCTTCTCTTTCAGGTTACTCATAATTGGAAGCATTCCTAAGTTGAGTAACGCTGATCGGCCTCTCTCCATTTAGTTGACATGCACTGGAGACAGCTGCATGATTTGAATCTGGTTCAATTAAATCAGTGCCTCTGGTTCTATATTGGATATAGAATAGTTCATATCTTAACGATGTTAAGGTACGGGGAGTTGTCCGGCTTATGCTTAAAACCAGACTCCGGATAACTCAAGGCACGTTTCTGTAATGGCTGTTTGTGGGTTGACCCAGGCTATGACGAGGGTTGACTTTCTACCATCTGGAAGATCAATAGTGATATTGTTCTGGACTCGCCACAGTTTTATTAAAAATGGATTTTTTCAGAAAAAGTAGTGGGAGTATGGTAGAACTGGAAGTGATTTCAGAACCACAAACGATTACTGAAGATTTGATAAGGAACCTAAAGATTCAATCTGATTTGACATTCCATTGGCCACTCCGCAGATAAGGTGGGTAACTTCAGGCACCCGAGAGGTACTACGGTAGCCTCAAGGACGGTGACAGGGAAGTTCTTGTTTACCCACAATTACCATTGCTGTTGTTTCAGGCTGCGAGACCCGGCAGGAGGATGAGTATAGCGTCGTTCTAAACTAGCTTTAGAAGTGCACGTCTGTATGACTCTGCCAGAAGGTTATCGTAGTCAGTGGGAGCAGCGGAAGCATTGGTGGACATCAGGCTTATGTCTATTTATAGACTAAAGCAGATATAGCGGAGTTAGATCATCTGTTTCTGATGTGACAGTCATAGGTTTGACGTCATCAGAATAGGGGGTGGATCTGTTGAGAAGGTAGTAGGAAGTGATATTCCTATACTACGATCGGTTATACTTTGGTCGTCACACAGTGTTTTCTCCACATAGGACTTGGATATTATATCAGACATATTGGTTACTAGATCTATGGTTTTAGATCTAGATTTGGGTGGTTTCCCAATCAGGGTACTTTGACAGCATTCTAAGAGTATTTAGAATGGACGACTCCTGGCATGGTAGTGTACCTGCAGGTAATGGAGTCACCCTCTCTAACGGTGTCTTATAGACTAAAGTAGAGAGGGGTGTGCATGATTGGCAGATCACTTGCTTAGGCAATTGAGTCAATCATGAGATGTCAAGTACCACACCAGATGTTGTTCTTGCACTAGATGCAATAAGTTGATATTGATCCAATCCTGGAGAAACAGTCGGAAGCAGTTTTAGAACATAAGTGAATGTTCTAGGGATATGATAACGGCTGCCTCCTTTAGGAGACGGTTATCACTCCGGGCTTCCAAGGTGACATGGACGACAAGGAGGTTGTCAGAGTTATAGCTCTCCCTCTGACGAGGGACAGTATTTTGGACAGGTGATCCAGGAAGATACTGAGGGAGGCATGCCGCAGGATACTGATTAAGTTCAGTTGACGATACAGTCTAAGAAGTTTGGATTTGAAGTTCATTTATGAGCTAGGTCCCATCAGACATCCAGACGTTCTAAGACAGGTATTGATCATTTCGGGAGATGGCTTTCTCCGCGAACTTGAGATATAGAGAGACATAGAAAGAGACATCACAGCGGATCCACTCACTGAGGCTATTCCTCGAACGCAATAGTTTCGCAAACGAGCTTTGTGAGACTGACTAGTAGAGGAGTTGGGTGTTCGGTATCACACGGGCTGTGAGTATGCGGCATCGCAATAATTAGCCTTGAGTGCAAGTGGGAGATTGTTGGAGATAGTGCCCTCAGAGTTAATTATTGGATCACAGGCACGTGATTGCAATGATTGAGAGAGGACCTATCCCGGTAGGACAGTCTTACTCGAGATGATAGTATGCTATCTGGTTTACCTTTATCATCGTGTACTGCTTAAGGTGACCTGACATGTCGCTATTACACGTTGATAGAGCCCCTAGGATTCTTGCTTGACTACCAGCAGTATGATGGCGATCATATACGTGGGAGCTGGTAGTCTATAAGCACATCCTTAAAAGGTCCCTAGTCGTAGGAGTTTCGAGACAGGGCATCGATACTCCATTAGTAGACTAGTGTATACAGTCGAGACCCCGACGAGGGGCGGTGGCCGGTCTCACAAGCCACTGGTGTCAGTTGGTTCACCTAAGATGTATACAGGTGCTCATTGGGTTATGAGTACACCGGACAGGACTCGCCGGGAACCTGCTAGTTGGGCTTATACCTGACGTCAGATAGCAGTTCCCTGGTGACATGTGTACAGGTTAGTTCATCGACCTGAGGATCGTCATTTGTCTCGTGTGAGTTCCCACTGTGCTTTGATTACTACCCTACCACGGCTCAAAGGAGTCGTGCAAACAGGTTTTAGTTGGGTACAGTCCCGAGCCACATGGAGGCAGTGAGCGGATCTTCAGGGGTTCGTCTCTCCCGGTATTGGGGGTGAGGTCGTGCTGTGTCTAGGAGAGCCATTACGCAAAGCCCTCGGCCGAGGCAGGAGATTTACTGGTAGGTATTCCAGTAGTATCTCAGGGCGTTCTGGGCTACACTCCGACACGACTTGTACCGCTTTTGGGGGTCTGACTTTTACCAACCCCCTAGGCCCGCCATGCGATACTCATAGACGAACGGACCGGACTGTACGGATATTGTCACTGACAGGCTCAGTTGGGTGTCGGGGTGAGCTTCCTCATCGACGTCCCTTTTGGTCAATAGCTGGTGGCCCGTCACGTATTGGCTAATACCTCTGACGTGCTAGTGGTTAAATCCACAGCCATAGTATTGACGAGTCTTTAGAGTCCACCACACTTTCAGTTACTCAGCTTTCGGGCGAAACGCTGTAGAGGCCGTATGGAGATATGGCAGGGTCCGATCAGATACGTGCGGTATTGCACGGATCAGGATCGGACAGTTTTGTACTAGTAGCCGTATTGTTATATGGCAGGGTTTGATCTGATACGTGCGGTATTGCACGGATCAGGATCGAACGGTTTATACTAGCCGGCTTTGGCTTAAGCCGGTCCTAGTCTAGTACAGTGTAGATTTTGTCTCATTGCATTTGTATCCGGACGGAATACAGATGCGGGTGTGTATGCACAGTATTGGGGTTTTCCTGTAATTTATTACGGGACCAGTTTTCTGGAGTTGCCAGTTTGCATTCCGTTCCGGCCGGTTTCCCTTTGTTCTTTCCCGGCCGGACTTTTCTGATGGAGGGGGTAATTTGCAGTTTTGCAAATTACATTTGTGGAGGGTTTATTTGTAAGATGATTTATTATGAAAGCATCTTTTGATACCTTTCTTATCCATCTTCATCATTTGCTTTTTGTTGATGAGAAAGGATTTGATTCTTGATTAGAAGTGATGTGAGATTGTGATCATGATGTTTAGGATATAGTCACCCCTCTCCTTTTTCCTACACTCACCTCCCTTCATGTTTATGTGTTCATATTGTTTCCTCCACCATTCTTCTTCTCACTTGATGAATATGATAAGTTTTTCATGAGAGGAAAAAGAAGAAAAGAGAAGAAGAAGAGAGAGTATTCATTCTTGAGAGTTTGATCTTTCTTGATCTCATTTTTCATGCTAGAAAAATGCAAGCACCATTTTTCTAGTCTTGATTCCTCCATCATCTTCAAAGGCAACAAACCCCAAGTGAGACTACTATGATTCTACACTACACATTCTACAGCATATCTTGAGCATGTCGAGTTGCCGGCTTCATGCGCGAGTTGCCTCGGTATTGAGGTGGGAGCCCGTAAAAGTACCCGGCTTCGTGGTGCCCTTTCCGACGAGGAGGAGACGGACGGAGATCCCGTGAGGAGATCGTAGTGGAGATGAAGACCGGAGGACTCGGATCTCTTGGTATACTTCTCACCCTATCTCTTGAATGCTAGCATTAGGTTAATGGTTACGATCCGGGTTTTCATTGTCCGCGGTAGCGCCGGTTTCCGAGTAAGGAAAAATTTTGATTCCGCATTTTGGCCTCGAGTACGAGGCCGGGGCGCTGCCGTGTCGCAACAAAACCTGTTTGCACGACTCCTTTGAGCCGTGGTAGGGTAGTAATCAAAGTACAGTGGGAACTCACACGAGACAAATGACGATCCCCAGGTCGATGAACTAACCTGCACACATGTCACCGGGGAATTGCCATCTGACGTCTGGTATATGACCAACTAGCATGTTCCCGGCGAGTCCTGTCCGGTGTACTCATAACTAATGAGCACCTGTATACATCTTAGGTGATCCAACTGACACCAGTGGCTTGTGAGACCGGCCACCGCCCCTCGTCGGGATCTCGACTGTATACACTAGTCTACTAATGGAGTATCGATGCCCAGTCTCGAAACTCCTACGACTAGGGACCTTTTAAGGATAAGCTTATAGACCCCCAGCTCCCACTTATATGATCGCCCTCATACTGCTGGTGGTCAAGCAAGAATCCTAGGGGCTCTATCAACGTGTAATAGCGACGTGTCAGGTCACCTAAAGCAGTACACGATGATAAAGGTAAACCAGATAGCATACTATCATCTCGAGTAAGACTGTCCTACCGGGATAGGTCCTCCCTCAATCATTACAATCACGTACCTGTGACCTAATAATTGACTCTGAGGGCACTATCTCCAACAATCTCCCACTTGCACTCAAGGCTAATTATTGCGATGTCGCATACTCACAGCCCGTGTGATACCGAACATCCAACTCCTCTACTAGTCAGTCTCACAAAGCTCGTTTGCGGAACTATTGCGTTCGAGGAATAGCCTCAGTGAGTGGATCCGCTTAGTTGTTTCTTTCTATGTCTCTCTATATCTCAAGTTCGCGGAGAAAACCATCTCCCGAAATGAGCAATACCTGTCTCAGAATATTTCTGGATGTCTGATGGGACCTAGCTCATAAATGAACTCCAAATCCAAACTTCTTAGACTGTATCGTCAACTGAACTTAATCAGTATCCTGCGCGCCATGCCTCCCTCAGTATTGCCTTGGACCACCTGTCCAAAATACTGCCCCTCATCAGAAGGAAAACTATAACTCTGACAACCTCCTTGTCGTCCATGTCACCTTGGAAGCCTGGAATGATAACTGTCTCCTGAATGAGGCTGTCGTTATCATCTCCCTAGAACATCCACTTATGTTCTAAAACTGCTTCCAACTGTTTCTCCAGGATTGGATTAATGTCAACTTATTGCATCTAGTGCAAGAACAACATCTGGTGTGGTACTTGACATCTCACGATTGACTCAATTGCCTGAGCAAGTGATCTGCCAATCATGCCCGTCCCTCTCCCCTTTAGTCTGTAAGACACCTTTGGAGAGGGTGACTCCATTACCTGCAGGTACACTACCGTGCCAGGAGTCGTCCATCCTAAATACTCTTAGAATGCTGTCAAGTACCCTGATTGGGAAACCACCCAAATCCAGATCTAAGACCATAGATCTAGTAACCAGTATGTCTGATATAAAATCCATTTCCTTTGTGGAGAAACCACTGTGTGACGACCAAAGTATAACCGATCGTAGTGTAGGTGTTTCTTTTCCTACTCTGTGTATATCATCCAAATACCAGGATATCACACCCTACTACCTTCTCAACAGATCCATCCCCTATTCTGATGAAGTCAAACCCATGACTGTCACGTCAGAAATAGATGATCTATCTCCGCTACATCTGCTCTAGTCTATAAATAGACATAAGCAACCTGTCCACCAATGCTTCCGCTGCTCCCACTGACTACGACAACCCTCTGGCAGAGTCATATAGACGTACACTTCTAAAACTGGTTTAGAACGACGCTATACTCATCCTCCCGCCGGGTCTCGTAACCTGGAACAACAGCAATGGCAATTGTGGGTAAACAAGAACTTCCCTGTCACCGTTCTTGAGGCTACCGTAGTGCCTCTCGGGTGCCTGAAGTTACCCACCTTATCTGCGGAGTGGCCAATGGAATGTCAATCCAGATTGAATCTTTAGGTTCCTTATCAAATCTTCAGTAATCGTTTGTGGTTCTGGAATCACTTCCAGTTCTACCATACTCCCACTACTGTTTTCTGAAAAAATCCATCTTTAATAAAACTGTGGCGAGTCTAGAACAATATCGCTATTGTTCATCTAGATGGTAGAAAGTCAACCCGCGTCATAGCCTGGGTCAACCCACAAACAGCCATTACAGAAACGTGCCTTGAGTTGTCCAGTGTCTGGTTTTAAGTATAAGCCGGACAACTCCCCGTACCTTAACATCGTTAAGATACGAACTGTTCTATATCCCATATAGGACCAGAGGCACTGATTTAACTGAACCAGATCCAAATCATGCAGCTGTCTCCAGTGCATGTCAACTAAATGGAAGGAGGCCGATCAGCGTTACTCAACTTAGGAATGCTTCCAATTATGAGTAACCTGAAAGAAAAGCACGATCTCTTAATCATTACTATCAACTGAATACCATTCACAAGTATCTACATCTTCGATCTCTTTGAAGAATCCCGATACTCGCTACACCTGGTTCTCTACTCTATTCAAATACCTATAACTTCTCAAAATTCGGACCCTGTGTTTCCACGAAACACCTGTCTAAAAACTAGAGAAGTCATAAATAAACCGAATATAGTACGAGGACCTACCCCTCTGTCCTGATGGACCCTGGACAACATACAATACTCTGTATAAGTCCCTTGAGTCTGATAACTCATTCACTGTGTGTCGTAGGTTGAAAACTGTACTTATGGTCAAGAAGAATTACACCGCTGTTTAATGCTCCTTACCTAACCATCCACTGATATAGGTAAATGTCGTAGACATAATTTCAGAAAGGTATATCTCACTCTATGAAAATAGACGTACAGATATATCAATTTGAAATTGGTGCATAACTGCGGATATTCAAAACCAAATATTTGCCAACTGGCAAACAGCCCAGGTGATTTCCTCAAATATCACCGATTACAACGAATCCCGATATAATGAGGATGATCACCTAATTCCTAATAACTTACTCCCACTCATCATCTGTAAAACCATACAGATGTGAGAATCGTACCTGGTAAATACATACCCTGGAGTAAGTATCTAATCGGGAAATCAGTTTTCCTTTAACATTACACAGTGAAACTGAAACATTGAAATGTTCCGATGGGGTATTCTGGTATTCCTAGTAATGCCTCTTCCAGATTCACGACTGTAACCGTATAGTTCTATGCCACCTCTCCAAATCCCTTCATATGTCTTTATTCTTTACCTTCTGTACACCCCTTAGGCCAAATGGTTTTCTTCCTTCCCTACCGTTCGGCACCAGCCTATGGTTTGGAAGAAGACTATCCAATAAGCATAATGGGTGTACTGTCCTAATCCTAGGAACACTCGCAATGAGAGAGGGTGAAGATAAAAGACAACCGAATAAACCTTATTCCTATTTCTCCTGGACCAGAATCCATCCCCGAACTGGAACAAGTTCCTTTCGAGTTCGTATATAACCATACGATGGAGTATCCAATAAACTGTGGATCTTCGTAGTGATACGGAGTGTCCTGGAGAAATACAAAGGTGATTTAGGATTGGCGAAGAAATACCTGGTTTGGTCATGAATATCTGTTGCAATTTACTTTGCCCTCTTACTAATCCCTTGCTTTGTCTGAACTTAATACCTTCTGTACACCATCGTTAGGCTAATTGGTTTTCTTCATTCCCTACCGGTCGGCACCAGCCTAAGGTTTGGAAGAAGACTATCCAATTTGCGTAATAGGTGTACTATCTCCTAAACCAAGGAGTACTCGCAACCTGAGAGAAGGTAAAAGGAAAAGACAACTGAATAGTTCTATCCGTTTTCTCCAGAACCGGAAACCATCCTCGAATAAATCCCTTCGAGTTCGTATATAACCATACGATGGTTTTGTCCAATGGAAGTGGACGTTCGTAGTAATACGGGGTGTCCTGGAGAAAAGGGTAAAAGTAGGAGTGGCAATGAGGTTTGCAACTCTGACAATCCAAAAGCCAGTGTTTAAGAAGGTTCGGTCAACTTGGTCACTGAGTCATAGTCTAGGGTCGGGTCAATGGTCGCTGCCAAAGAGAGAGAGAAAAGAAACACTCAGCGTGCACTCTAACCTAGATCAGAATGGTTACCAATTTATCTAATCTGGAAACCTCCCACTGTACCGTCAAATTCTCCTCCAAACCTGAAAGAAGAATTAGTCGGGGTTACCCGAGGAGTAAACTAACTCATCAGTGGGAATCGGGATCCAACTATCATCGCATGATAACGTGACGGAATCCGCTCACGTCATCACACTCCAGAAGGTATGCGCATATCTGGCAAGTTTCAGTTCTTTTGAAATTCCCGATGTGATTTTTACCCCATGCTCTTATGACCTTGACTTTGGCCAACAAATCATAAGTCACATGTCAAGTTCTACCCGTCATTCTCCAGGTTGTTTTGAATCCACCCGTACATACCCTTGACTTTGGCCAACAAGGCAGTACGACTGTTCCAAATCAACGCATCTATCTATGCTGCATATGAATAACCAACAGCTACCAAACACTGTGCCTTGACTTTGGCCAACAAACACAGCTTGAATACTATTGACTACCCATATGAAACGACGGAGGGCTACGAATGGTTTCTGGCGAAAACCTTTAACGTAATGAACTTGATATCGTTGAAGGAACGGATAGCTTTTTGAAAATATAGTGACGACAACTTCCGCTAAAGAGGTCACTCCCGGTGAAGGGATCTCGGCTCTTTCCCCGTAGAATGGGGTGCAGGATATTCCCACTGAATACCACGATGCAAAGCAAAAGTAATCGGCTATAGTGAAGTTAATGCCCTGACGCAAACTTATTGTCCAAGGGGTCACTCCCGGTGAAGGGATCTCGGCCCTTGCCTCGTCGACTGAGGAGCAGGATATTCTAAATGAATACCGCGATGCAAAACAAAAGTGAACGTCCTTGCAATAACAGCTTTTTGAAAAGTGTTCCAACAACATCAGATTAGGTTTGTTTTTAACTTGCATTGATCCAAATCAATGCAGTCCCATCAATTGATCACACCACAAAGAACGAAAATATACTGATGTATGTATATGCCATCCGCATTCGCCACTGGGTCCCGTCATTACTCGTTAGGTTAGCTAACTAACGACAGAGCGGGGATTGGACTAGCGCGGATGTAAAACATATACAACATCTACTAATATATATACCAATATATTATATTCGCTCAAGGCGTGAATAAAATGCAACATCACAGAGAATGAATAGCATCACAGAAACAATACAGATATCTGGGATCCCCGGGTTTCACAGAGCCACTTCTGAAACCCGACGTTCCCCTGGTCGTGTGGATAGCCTACGCAATGAAATCCTAGACCCCTACGGGCACGGCAAGTTACCCGCCAAAACCTGAAGCGAGGCAGCCCCCTTCAGCGCCGTGAATGGACCACCCAGCACTTCACGGAATCCGGCAACTTGGGCACCCCTCCTGGGTCAACCTGTACCCCCTACGTGTTGGAGATAGTGCCCTCAGAGTCAATTATTGGATCACAGGCACGTGATTGCAATGATTGAGGGAGGACCTATCCCGGTAGAACAGTCTTACTCGAGATGATAGTATGCTATCAGGTTTACCTTTATCATCGTGTACTGCTTTAGGTGACATGACATGTCACTATTGCACGTTGATAGAGCCCCTAGGATTCTTGCTTGACCACCAGCAGTATGAGGGCGATCATATAAGTGGGAGCTGGGGGTCTACAAACGTATCCTTAAAAGGTCCCTAGTCGTGGGAGTTTCGAGACCGGGCATCGATACTCCATTAGTAGACTAGTGTATACAGTCGAGACCCCGACGAGGGGCGGTGGCCGGTCTCACAAGCCACTGGTGTCAGTTGGATCACCTAAGATGTATACAGGTGCTCATTGGGTTATGAGTACACTGGACAGGACTCGCCGGGAACATGCTAGTTGGTCATATACCAGACGTCAGATGGCAGTTCCCTGGTGACATGTGTGCAGGTTAGTTCATCGACCTGGGGATCGTCATTTGTCTCGTGTGAGTTCCCACTGTACTTTGATTACTACCCTACCACGGCTCAAAGGAGTCGTGCAAACAGGTTTTAGTTGGGTACAGTCCCGAGCCACATGGAGGCAGTGAGCGTATCTTCAGGGGTTCGTCTCTCCCGGTATTGGGGGTGAGGTCGCGCTGTGTCTAGGAGAGCCATTACACGAAGTCCTTGGCCAAGGCAGGAGATTTACTGGTAGGTATTCCAGTAGTATCTCAGGGTGTTCTGGGCTACACTCCGACACGACTTGTACCGCTTTTGGGGGTCTGACTTTTACCAACCCCCTAGGCCCGCCATGCGATGCTCATAGACGAACGGACCGGACTGTACGGATATTGTCACTGACAGGCTCAGTAGGGTGTCAGGATGAGTTCGCTCATCGACGTCCCTTTTAGTCAATAGCTGGTGGCCCGTTACGTATTGGCTTATACCTCTGACGTGCTAGTGGTTAAATCCACAGCCATAGTATTGACGAGTCTTTAGAGTCTACCACACTTTCAGTTACTCAGTTTTCGGGCGAAACGCTGTAGAGGCCGTATGGAGATATGGCAGGGTCCGATCAGATACGTGCGGTATTGCACGGATCAGGATCGGACGGTTTGTACTAGTAGCCGTATAGTAATATGGCAGGGTTCGATCAGATACGTGCGGTATTGCACGGATCAGGATCGAACGGATATTACTAGCCGGCTTTGGTTTAAGCCGGTCCTAGTTTAGTACAGTGTAGATTTTGTCTCTTTGCATTTGTATCCGGACGGAATACAGATGTGGGTGTGTATGCACAGTGTCGGGGTTTTCCTGTAATTTATTACGGGACCAGTTTTCTGGAGTTGCCAGTTTGCATTCCGTTCCGGCCGGTTTTCCTTTGTTCTTTCCCGGCCGGACTTTTCCGATGGAGGGGGTTATTTGCAATTGTGCAAATAATCTTTGTGGAGGGGGTTTCTTGCACTTGTCTTGATTATGATAGGATTGTTATCTATTGCACCATGCTTGCATTTATGTGATTTGATGAAGGTATGGTTTGATTAAAGTGAAGCATGCTTGTTTGTCCCTTGATGTGGTCACCCCCTTCTTCACTCCTACACTCACCTCCCTTCATCATATATATCCATTCTTTCCCTCCACCATTTCATTATTGAAATGGCCGGCCACTTGATGAGGAGGAGAGAAAAATTGAGAGATTCATTTTGTGCTTCATTTTGTTCATCTCATTTGGCTTGCAAAATTGGTTGCTTCATTTCCCTCCAAAGTTCAACATTCATTCCTCCATCCAAAGGCAACAAACCCCAAAGAGACAAGTAGCCTCTACACTACACTTCCTACAGCAAATCTTGGACGCGTCGATTCGCCAGCTTCGCGCCCGAGTTGCCTCGGTATTGAGGTGGGAGCCCGTAAAAGCTACAGGCGATGTGGTGCCCTTTCCGACGAGGAGGAGACAGACGGAGATCCCGCGAGGAGATCGGAGTGGAGATGAAGACCGGAGGACTCGGATCAGTCGGTACAACATTTCTATACTCTTTACTGTTTGTTAGTTTAGCAATAATGGCAGATCCGGGTTAAAGTATACGATAGCGCCAAGTTAAAAAGTTTTATTCCGCAATTGGCGTCTGTAGACTGCCGGGGCGCTAACGTAGACTTACAGTGGTATCAGAGCCTCACCATTTTGCTATGCTAACTTGTGCTAACGCGTTTAAAACTTCGATCCGACCGGAAATTGAAAACTACAAAAATCCAAGCCGACAGTTTCTGTTGTTTTTAAACGGTCTCAAAAATTATTTCTGGATGTCTTAAAAATCATATCAGGAACATTTAAGACACCCGACAAAATTTGGGGTCGTGATCCCCCCAAGCTGCCGCGGAAGCGCGGCCAAACCCATGGTTTGGCCGCGCAACCGCGGCCACGTGGGGACCACGTGCTCCCAAATTTTGTCAGGTTATTCTATGTGGGTTTTTGGGGTTTTTGATATATATCATTTTTGCCCAGATTTTGTTACTGTTCACCAGTAAGTCGTGGGGCCCACTTCTTGATATTTTGTCGATCGAAATTTAAACACGTTAGTTTTCACAGTATTTACATTATATCTGCGACCGTGAATGTCACTCGATCGGTAAATCCGGTCTAACTGCTATAGCCCGGTTAGACGGATTTGCGAACGTGATTTTCACGTTGATGTTCTATGTATTTGCTGTGATGTTGCGGATCGGTCGTGGGGGATAGCCTGGATGCAATGCTAGTACAGTGTTGTTGTATTATGTACATTTGATATTGCGGGGCGAGCGTCCGACATGTGGACTGCCGTCACTGCCAGTTTGTATTATTCTTTTGGGGCACGACCTGGTTGCGGTCGATGTACCCGGTGTATGTATATTTTACTTTCTGTACTAGGGTTACCCCGCGGAGGGGTGCACGGATAGCCGGGTTCTAGAAGGCAACGGGCCCGCATCTCAGGGCATTGAGACGGAGGGGCTTCAGTCTGGAATTGGCGGGCTATTCGCCGCACTCGTAGGGGGTACAGGTTGACCCAGGAGGGGTGCCCAAGTTACCGGATTCCGTGAAGTGCTGGGTGGTCCATTCACGGCACTGAAGGGGGCTGCCTCGCTTCAGGTTTTGGCGGGTGACTTGCCGCGCCCGTAGGGGTCTAGGTTTTCATTGCACAGGCTATCCACACGACCAGGGGAACGTCGGGTTTCAGTAGTGGCTCTGTGAAACCCGGGGATCCCAGATATCTGTATTGTTCTGTGATGCTGTACATTTCTGTGATGTTGCATTTTATTCACGCCTTGAGCGAAATACTATATATTGGTATATATATTAGTAGATGTTGTATATGTTTTTCATCCGCGCTAGTCCAGTCCCCGCTCTGTCGTTAGTAAGCTAACCTAACGAGTGATGACGGGACCCAGTGGCGAATGCGGATGGCATATACGTACGTCAGTATATTTTCGTTCTTTGTGGTGTGATCAATTGATGGGACTGCGTTGATTCGGATCAATGCAAGTTAAACAAACCTATTCTGATGTTGTTGGAACACTTTTCAAAAAGCTGTTATTGCAAGGACGTTCACTTTTGTTTTGCATCGTGGTATTCATTTGGAATATCCTGCTCCTCAGTCGACGAGGCAAGGGCCGAGATCCCTTCACCGGGAGTGACCCCTTGGACAAAAAGTTTGCGTCAGGGCATTAACTTCACTATAGCCGATTACTTTTGCTTTGCATCGTGGTATTCATTTGGAATATCCTGCACCTCATTCTACGGGGAAAGAGCCGAGATCCCTTCACCGGGAGTGACCTCTTTAGCAACGGTTTTCGTCACTATATTTTTAAAAGCTATCCGTTCCTTCGACGATATCAAGTTCATTACGTTAAAGGTTTTCGCCAGAAACCATTCGTAGCCCTCCGTCATTTCAGTTAAATATTCGGTAGTATTCAAGCTATGTATTTTGACCTCACGCCAAGGCATAGTGATTGGTAGCTGCCGGGTATTTATCTGTTGCATAGATAGATGCGTTGGTTTGGGACAGTCGTACTACTATTTTGGCCTACGTCAAGGGTATGTACGGGTGGGTTCAGATTAACCTGGATAATGACGGGCAGAACTTGACATGTGACTTATGATATTTTGACCTCACGCCAAGGTCATAAGAGCATGGGGCAGAAATTACATCGGGAGTTTCAAAAGTACTGAAACTTGCCAGATATGCGCATACCTTCTGGAGTGTGATACCGTGAGCGGATTCCGTCACGTTATCATGCGATGAGAGTTGGATCCCGATTCCCACTGATGAGTTAGTTTACTCCTCGGGTGACCCCGACTAATTCTTCTTTCAGGTTTGGAGGAGAATTTGAGGTACAGTGGGAGGTTTCCAGATTAGATAAATTGGTAACCATTCTGATCTAGGTTAGAGTGCACGCTGAGTGTTTCTTTTCTCTCTCTCTTTGGCAGCGACCATTGACCCGACCCTAAGACTTTGACTCAGTGACCAAGTTGACCGAAGCTTCTTAACACAGGCTTTTGGATTGTCAGAATTGCAGACCTTATTGCCACTCCTACTTTTACCCTTTTCTCTAGGACACCCCGTATTACTGCGAACGTCCACTTCCATTGGACAAAACCATCGTATGATTAGATACGAACTCGAAGGAATTCGAGGATGGTTTCTGGTTCTGGAGAAAACGGATAGGATTATTCAGTTGTCTTTTCCTTTTACCCTCTCTCAGGTTACGAGTACTCCTTGGTTTAGGGGTAGTACACCTATTACGCAAATTGGATTGTCTTCTTCCAAACCTTAGGCTGGTGCCGACCGGTAGGGAATGAAGAAAACCAATTAGCATAACGATGGTGTGCAGAAGGTATTAAGTTCAGACAAAGCAAGGGATTAGTAAGAGGGCAAAGTAAATTGCAACAGATATTCACGACCAAACCAAATATTTCGTTACCACTCCCACATCACCTTTGTATTTCTCCAGGACACTCCGTATCACTACGAAGATCCACAGTTTATTTGGATAATCCATCGTATGGTTATATACGAACTCGAAAGGAACTTGTTCCAGTTCGGGGATGGATCCTGGTTCAGGAGAAATAGGAATAAAGTACATTCAGGTGTCTTTTATCTTCACCTTCTCTCGCATTGCGAGTGTTCCTAGGATTAGGACAGTACACCCTTTATGCTTATTGGATAGTCTTCTTCCAAACCATAGGCTGGTGCCGAACGGTAGGGAAGGAAGAAAACCAATTGGCCTAAAGGGGTGTGCGGAAGGTAATGACTAAAGACATATGAAGGGATTTGGAGAGGTGGCAAAGAACTATACGGTTACAGTCGTGAATCTGGAAGAGGCATTACTAGGAATACCAGAATACCCCATTGCAACATTTCAATGTTTCAGTTTCACTGTGTAATGTTAAAGGAAAACTGATTTCCCGATTAGATACTTACTCCAGGGTATGTATTTACCAGGTACGATTCTCATATCTGTATGGTTTTACAGATGATGGGTGGGAGTAAGTTATTGGAAATTGGGTGATCATCCTCATTATATCGGGATTCGTTTTAATCGGTGATATTTGAGGAAATCACCTGGGCTGTTTGCCGGTCGGCAAATATTTGGTTTTGAATATCCACTGTTATGCACCAATTTCAAATTGATATATCTGTACGTCTATTTTTATAGAGTGAGATATACCTTTCTGAAATTATGTCTACCACATTTACCTACATCAGTGGATGGTTAGGTAAGGAGTATTAAACAGCGGTGTAATTCTTCTTAACCATAAGTACAGTTTTCAACCTACGGCACATAGTGAATGAGTTATCAGACTCAAGGGACTTATACAGAGTATTGTATGTTGTCCAGGGTCCATCAGGACAGAGGGGTTGGTCCTCGTACTACATTCAGTTTACTTATGACTTCTCTAGTTTTTAGACAGGTGTTTCGTGGAAACACAGGGTCCGAATTTGGAGAAGTTATTGGTATTTGAATAGAGTGGAGAACCAGGTGTCGCAAGTATCGGGATTCTTCAAAGAGATCGAAGATGTAGATACTTGTGTATGGTATTCAGTTAATAGTAATGATAAAGAGATCTTGCTTCTCTTTCAGGTTACTCATAATTGGAAGTATTCCTAAGTTGAGTAACGCTGGTCGGCCTCCTTCCATTTAGTTGACATGCGCTGGGGACAGCTGCATGATTTGAATCTGGTTCAATTAAATCAGTGCCTCTGGTTCTATATTGGATATAGTACAGTTCATATCTTAACATTGTTAAGGTACGGGGAGTTGTCCGGCTTATGATTAAAACCAGACTCTGGATAACTCAAGGCACGTTTCTGTAATGGCTGTTTGTGGGTTGACCCAGGCTATGACGAGGGTTGATTTTCTACCATCTGGATGAACAATAGCGATATTGTTCTAGACTCGCCACAGTTTTATTAAAAATGGATTTTTTCAGAAAACAGTAGTGGGAGTATGGTAGAACTGGAAGCGATTCCAGAACCGCAAACGATTACTGGAGATTTGATAAGGAACCTAAAGATTCAATCTGATTTGACATTCCATTGGCCACTCTGCAGAAAAGGTGGGTAACTTCAGGCACCCGAGAGGTACTCCGGTAGCCTCAAGGACGGTGACAGGGAAGTTCTTGTTTACCCACACTTGCCATTGTTGTTGTTCCAGGCTGCGAGACCCGGCAGGAGGATGAGTATAGCGTCGTTCTAAACTAGCTTTAGAAGTGCACGTCTATATGACTCTGCCAGAGGGTTGTCGTAGTCAGTGGGAGCAGCGGAAGCATTGGTGGACATCAGGCTTATGTCTGTTTATAGACTAAAGCAGATATAGCGGAGATAGATCATCTAATTCTGATGTGACAGTCATGGGTTTGACGTCATCAGAATAGGGGATGGATCTGTTGAGAAGATAGTAGGGTGTGATATCCGGGTTTTGGATGACATACACAAAGTAGGAAAAGAAACTCCTATACTACAATCGGTTATTCTTTGGTCGTCACACAGTGGTTTCTCCACAAGGAACTTGGACACAATATCAGACATACTGGTTACTAGATCTATGGTTTTGGATCTAGATTTGGGTGGTTTCCCAATCAGGGTACCTTGACAGCATTCTAAGAGTATTTAGAATGGACGACTCCTGGCACGGTAGTGTACCTGCAGGTAATGGAGTCACCCTCTCTAAAGGTGTCTTATAGACTAAAGTAGAGAGGGATGTGCATGATTGGCAGATCACTTGCTTAGGCAATTGAGTCAATCATGAGATGTCAAGTACCACACCAGATGTTGTTCTTGCACTAGATGCAATAAGTTGATATTGATCCAATCCTGGAGGAACAGTCGGAAGCAGTTTTAGAACATAAGTGGCTGTTCTAGGGATATGATAACGAAAGCCCTATTCGGGAAACAGTTATCATTCCAGGCTTCCAAGGTGACCTGGACGACAAGGAGGTTGTCAGAGTTACAGATTTCCTTCTGACGAGGGGCAGTATTTTGGACAGGTGATCCAAGGCAATACTGAGGGAGGCATGGTGCAGGATACTGATTAAGTTCAGTTGACGATACAGTCTAAGAAGTTTGGATTTGGAGTTCATTTATGAGCTGAGTCCCATCAGACATCCAGACACTCTAAGACAGGTATTGCTCATTTCGGGAGATGGCATTCTCCGCGAACTTGAGATATAGAGAGATATAGAAAGAAACTTCAGAGCGGATCCACTCACTAAGGCTATTCCTCGAACGCAATAGTTTCGCAAACAGGTTTTGTGCGACTGACTAGTAGAGGAGTTGGGTGTTCGGTATCACACGGGCTGTGAGTATGCGACATCGCAATAATTAGCCTTGAGTGCAAGTGGGAGATTGTTGGAGATAGTGCCCTCAGAGTCAATTATTGGATCACAGGCACGTGATTGCAATGATTGAGGGAGGACCTATCCCGGTAGAACAGTCTTACTCGAGATGATAGTATGCTATCAGGTTTACCTTTATCATCGTGTACTGCTTTAGGTGACATGACATGTCACTATTGCACGTTGATAGAGCCCCTAGGATTCTTGCTTGACCACCAGCAGTATGAGGGCGATCATATAAGTGGGAGCTGGGGGTCTACAAACGTATCCTTAAAAGGTCCCTAGTCGTGGGAGTTTCGAGACCGGGCATCGATACTCCATTAGTAGACTAGTGTATACAGTCGAGACCCCGACGAGGGGCGGTGGCCGGTCTCACAAGCCACTGGTGTCAGTTGGATCACCTAAGATGTATACAGGTGCTCATTGGGTTATGAGTACACTGGACAGGACTCGCCGGGAACATGCTAGTTGGTCATATACCAGACGTCAGATGGCAGTTCCCTGGTGACATGTGTGCAGGTTAGTTCATCGACCTGGGGATCGTCATTTGTCTCGTGTGAGTTCCCACTGTACTTTGATTACTACCCTACCACGGCTCAAAGGAGTCGTGCAAACAGGTTTTAGTTGGGTACAGTCCCGAGCCACATGGAGGCAGTGAGCGTATCTTCAGGGGTTCGTCTCTCCCGGTATTGGGGGTGAGGTCGCGCTGTGTCTAGGAGAGCCATTACACGAAGTCCTTGGCCAAGGCAGGAGATTTACTGGTAGGTATTCCAGTAGTATCTCAGGGTGTTCTGGGCTACACTCCGACACGACTTGTACCGCTTTTGGGGGTCTGACTTTTACCAACCCCCTAGGCCCGCCATGCGATGCTCATAGACGAACGGACCGGACTGTACGGATATTGTCACTGACAGGCTCAGTAGGGTGTCAGGATGAGTTCGCTCATCGACGTCCCTTTTAGTCAATAGCTGGTGGCCCGTTACGTATTGGCTTATACCTCTGACGTGCTAGTGGTTAAATCCACAGCCATAGTATTGACGAGTCTTTAGAGTCTACCACACTTTCAGTTACTCAGTTTTCGGGCGAAACGCTGTAGAGGCCGTATGGAGATATGGCAGGGTCCGATCAGATACGTGCGGTATTGCACGGATCAGGATCGGACGGTTTGTACTAGTAGCCGTATAGTAATATGGCAGGGTTCGATCAGATACGTGCGGTATTGCACGGATCAGGATCGAACGGATATTACTAGCCGGCTTTGGTTTAAGCCGGTCCTAGTTTAGTACAGTGTAGATTTTGTCTCTTTGCATTTGTATCCGGACGGAATACAGATGTGGGTGTGTATGCACAGTGTCGGGGTTTTCCTGTAATTTATTACGGGACCAGTTTTCTGGAGTTGCCAGTTTGCATTCCGTTCCGGCCGGTTTTCCTTTGTTCTTTCCCGGCCGGACTTTTCCGATGGAGGGGGTTATTTGCAATTGTGCAAATAATCTTTGTGGAGGGGGTTTCTTGCACTTGTCTTGATTATGATAGGATTGTTATCTATTGCACCATGCTTGCATTTATGTGATTTGATGAAGGTATGGTTTGATTAAAGTGAAGCATGCTTGTTTGTCCCTTGATGTGGTCACCCCCTTCTTCACTCCTACACTCACCTCCCTTCATCATATATATCCATTCTTTCCCTCCACCATTTCATTATTGAAATGGCCGGCCACTTGATGAGGAGGAGAGAAAAATTGAGAGATTCATTTTGTGCTTCATTTTGTTCATCTCATTTGGCTTGCAAAATTGGTTGCTTCATTTCCCTCCAAAGTTCAACATTCATTCCTCCATCCAAAGGCAACAAACCCCAAAGAGACAAGTAGCCTCTACACTACACTTCCTACAGCAAATCTTGGACGCGTCGATTCGCTAGCTTCGCGCCCGAGTTGCCTCGGTATTGAGGTGGGAGCCCGTAAAAGCTACAGGCGATGTGGTGCCCTTTCCGACGAGGAGGAGACAGACGGAGATCCCGCGAGGAGATCGGAGTGGAGATGAAGACCGGAGGACTCGGATCAGTCGGTACAACATTTCTATACTCTTTACTGTTTGTTAGTTTAGCAATAATGGCAGATCCGGATTAAAGTATACGATAGCGCCAAGTTAAAAAGTTTTATTCCGCAATTGGCGTCTGTAGACTGCCGGGGCGCTAACGTAGACTTACACTACGAGTGCGGCGAATAGCCCGCTAATCGTAGAGTGAAGCCCCCTCCGTCTTAATGCCATGAGATGCGGGCTTGTTGCCCTCTAGAACCCGGCTATCCGTGCACCCCTCCGCGGGGTAATCCTAGTACAGAAAGTAAAATATACATACAACGGGTACATCGACCGCAACCTGGCCGTGCCCCAAAAGAATAATACAATCAGGCAGTGACGGCAGTCCACATGTCGGACGCTCGCCCCGCAATATCAAATGTACATAATACAACCACAACTGTACTAGCATTGCATCCAGGCTATCCCCCACGACCGATCCGCAACATCACAGCAAAAACAGAACATCAACGTGAAAGTCACGTTCGCAAATCCGTCTAACCGGGCTATAGCAGTTAGACGGAATTTACCGATCAAGTGACATTCACGGTCGCAGATATAATGTAAATACTGTGAAATATGTGTTTAAAATATCCGATCGATCAAAAATTAACAAGTGGGCCCCAAAGGAATACTGTAGCACTCACAGAAATAATTGGCCCAATTTTAATATTCCAAAACCCCTATTTTAAGCCCAGAAGCCCACTGGAAAAAATTGATGCAGTCACGACACCATTGTGCGGCGGATCCGCGGCCCAATGGGGGTTTTGGCCGCGGATCCGCGCTACATTGGTCGACTGACTGTGTCGATTTTTTTCAGTAGTCTTAGAATTTCCTGCACAGTACTTTTATACAACCTGAAAAATTTTTGGGGACCAAAAAAAATTCAACAGAAAACTGTCGTGAGCAAATACGGGGTTTTGGACATTTCGATCGATCGGAACTGAAAAACACATCAAACGAAGCTAGACTAAGTTAATGGCGAGGCTCTGATACCAATGTAAGTGCACGGCGGCGCCCCGGCCGTCAATCCGACGGCCAAAAGCGGAAGCGGTGAAAAACTTTAAGATTTTCTTAAACTGGCAAACCGCCGCGCACTACTACCCGGATCGAACCATTTATTAGTCCTAGCTAACAATAAGATGAGAAAGAGATATACCGACGATCCAAGTCCTCCGGTCTTCTCATCATCGTCCGGATCTCCTGCGGAATGTCCCGTCTCCTCCTCGTCGCCGGAAGTACACCACATCGCCTACATCGTTTACGGGCTCCCACCTCAATGCCGAGGCAACTCGGGCACGAAGCCGGCTACTCGACGTGCCCAAGATTTGCTGTAGAATATAATGTGGATTACATGTCTCATTTGGGATTATGGAGTTGCCTTTTGTGGTGGAGGAAGAAGAACTTGGAGAGAGGTGAAGGAAAAATGTGATAGACCAAGAAGAATGAGAGTATCATATTTTTCCCACTCAAAAGAGAAGCATTTTCCCCATCCTCACAAAGTGGCCGGCCCCCCCCATAAGTGTGATTGGAGAGAGAAAGAGAAAAGTCAAGGGGGTGGGTGGAAGCAATGATGAAAAGAGATGATGAGAGAACAAAACCCAACACTCCAAAAGCCAATCATAACCTACAATGGTCAAGCCATCATCATAAAGCTAGAAGTCAAAAGATGGGCTCCATCATGAAACCATCATGATACCAATATAAGCAAAGACCCCCTCCACAAAAGCCTATTTGCAACAATGCAAATAAACCCTCCTCCACCAAACTTCGGCCAATGAACGGAACAATGGAAATCGGCCGAAACGGAAAGCAAACTGGCAACTCCAGAAAACTGGTCCTGTAATAAATTACAGGAAAACCCCGATACTGTGCATACACACCCGCATCTGTATTTCGACCGAAATACAAATGCAATGAGACAAAATCTACACTGTACTATACTAGGATCCGGCTTAAACCAAAGCCGGCTAGTAATATCTGTTCGATCCTGATCCGTGCAATACCGCACGTATCTGATCGAACCCTGCCATATAACCATACGGCTATAGTACAAACTGTCCGATCCTGATCCGTGCAATACCGCACGTATCTGATCGGACCTTGCCATATCTCCATACGGCCTCTACAACCTTTCGCCCGAAAGCTTGAGTAACTGAATGTGGGGGACTCTAAAGACTCATCAACACCTTGGTTGTGGATTTAACCACCAGCACGTTAGAGGTATAAGCCAATACATAACGGGCTACCAGGTATTGACCAAAAGGGACGTCCGTGAGCGAACTCAGCCTGACACCCTACTGAGCCTGTCAGTGACAATATCCGTACAGTCCGGTCCGTTCGTCTATGAGTATCGCATGGCGGGCCTAGGGGGTTGGTAAAAGTCAGACCCCCAAAAGCGGTACAAGTCGTGTCGGAGTGTAGCCCAGAACACCCTGAGATACTACTGGAATACCTACCAGTAAATCTCCTTGCCTTGGCCAAGGACTTTGTGTAATGGCTCTCCTAGACACAGCACGACCTCACCCCCAATACCGGGAGAGACGAACCTCTGAAGATACGCTCACTGCCTCCATGTGGCTCGGGACTGTACCCAACTAAAACCTTTTTGCACGACTCCTTTGAGCCGTGGTAGGGTAGTAATCAAAGTACAGTGGGAACTCACACGAGACAAATGACGATCCCCAGGTCGATGAACTAACCTGCACACATGTCACCGGGGAACTGCCATCTGACGTCTGGTATATGACCAACTAGCATGTTCCCGGCGAGTCCTGTCCGGTGTACTCATAACCCAATGAGCACCTGTATACATCTTAGGTGATCCAACTGACACCAGTGGCTTGTGAGACCGGCCACCGCCCCTCGTCGGGGTCTCGACTGTATACACTAGTCTACTAATGGAGTATCGATGCCCAGTCTCGAAACTCCTACGACTAGGGACCTTTTAAGGATAAGCTTATAGACCCCCAGCTCCCACTTATATGATCGCCCTCATACTGCTGGTGGTCAAGCAAGAATCCTAGGGGCTCTATCAACGTGTAATAGCGACGTGTTAGGTCACCTAAAGCAGTACACGATGATAAAGGTAAACCAGATAGCATACTATCATCTCGAGTAAGACTGTCCTACCGGGATAGGTCCTCCCTCAATCATTACAATCACGTACCTGTGACCTAATAATTGACTCTGAGGGCACTATCTCCAACACCGTTGCTAGCACAATCATTTCGTTTTGCTGAGGAGACCGGACACGAAACGGTACCAATCACTTCGTTTTGCAGAGGAGACCAGGCACGAAACGGTATCAAAACATTACATGACAATTGGGCATGTGTTTCCTTGCCCCTGGGGCTTACCCTTGGGTTGGAAATACTCCTGCGGTGGTTGACGCTCATGTTCGAACTAACGAAAGGTTAGTTCAACTGACTTAAAGACTGACAAATTAGTGAGCGACATATTTACCATATACCGTTGTTATGAGTTACATGTTATACTGCTTACCTGTTCTTATTAGATTAGTGACTGTCATGACCCGAAAAGGGCACATGACCGGCACAAGGATTACGTAAAGCCAAGTGGACCCCATCGTAATCCAAATAAGCCAAAACCAGGAATCTAAACCATATATATAAGAAAATAGATAATAATCGGTAGAGGTGAAGTTTTAGAAAAGTTTTATAAAAAAGTAAAGGTGGTTCGAATGATTTTTAAAAAAAAAACAGGATAACACCTCTCTTATAAATTTTGAATAAAATAGCTACAATGATAAGTATATATCAAGCATCCCCACATACAGGAGCTAAAACACGCATAACGGTGGAAACACAACCACGCAGTAATATACAATGCCAAAAGGCAAAGGATCAACAAAGAGGAAAGTAAACAACATAAGTATAAATCAAGTCGACCCCATATGAGTCCGACAATAACAAAATATACAATTTTAAGGTCTTGATAATACTAGACTTGGTCTTTGATGGAGTACTTCTAGATACAAATAGATACAAGACGAATGCCGATACAAAATAACCCACCAACTCGAAATATGCGCAACCACGCCCAAAAGATAGCAATTGTGCCAAATAAACCGCTATGGATCCAAACGGTCAACCCTGCAAGAACTATGACACAACGGTGGTGAGTTGCCAACTCGTGAGTAGAATTATATAACAATCCAGAAATCGCATGGATAAGCAGTGAAACAACTAAGTATGATAAATATGTACATCAAGGAGGGTAAAATAAGCACGCATCGAAACTAGAGTTCGAGCGATGGAATAACAATGATAGTAAGCCCTCATGTACAACTTGTGTACCGCTATCCTAGCATGTGGAATATATGAATCTATGTGTGGTTATCATGTCAATATTAAGTAATCGGTATCTGGCCCAGTACGGACACAACATACCTACAAATATCTGAAAACATGTGAGTCACGGGAGTAAATACAATACTACAAAATGAAACGCTAGCAATCATCAATCGTCGATAACTCACTGCATACACACACACACAGAGACACAACAGTGTCAAATCGCGATCACTATAACCGTAGTGCAATATTTATAGCACACAACTAACCATAACACAATCAAGGCTATAATACGTATATAGCACCCATCCATATGCAATCGTATAAAAATAGCTGGAAGATGTATGTATATGAAATCCTTTCAAAATAGCCGTGTGATATATATATAGCGGGCGTTGTTTTGTGAAGAAAGGTATGCATCTCGTTTAAAGTATACGTCCCGCTTTTTGAAAATGATTTATTTAAAAAGAGGTTTTCTTTTGTCAAAGCCTGTGTCGATCCTAGACACGTGGAAAATAGTGAGACTATAGCTCTTTTGAAAACCTCTTTAGAATACATCGATGTATGAAATAATATTTAGGTACTGTCTCGTGGACCAGTCTTGTCCGGCTACTATATATAGAATAATATATCTCATCAGTGCAGGGCATCTATATCGATCCCTCACATATATATAATATTTATGTCAGTGCAGGGCATCTATATCGATCCCTCACATATATAACAACCAGTACGGACTTCAAGTCTTGTATGCGCACCTAATATGAATCATATATAATATTATCCCACTATAACGTCGATCTTACTACAATACGTAAGCATGGAAAGTTCTACGTGACATGGCAGTACTAATGATGTGTAGTGTACATGCGAGTCTGCGATCGTGCAACATAGAAATCATTAGTATTTGTGTTAGTGTTCTACCAAGTGTATCTACAATAAGTCTACTGAGCGATACTAACATAATTTTCTAATTAACGAACAAGTCTAAACATATGTGGCATGCATCCTAAACACATTCAAAGATATAATAAATAATATGTTTCACAGGGGTGTGCTATACGCCATCCACTCGATTTCCACTCATAGATATAATCCACTCACTGTTTGCGATCGAGCTAGTCGTATCCTACGACCGTCTTGCCCTTCGCCGCCGCCTCGGAGGTCTCCGCAATTAAACCTAGCATTCGCATAACCACACATACATATAAGAATACAAATCGACATCAATATAACAAACAAACACCCATAGGTTGGAACTTATGACCAACGTGAGCCATCCGTGTGTTAACTACCCCGAACTATCCCCGGACTCGCTGTTCTACCATAAAAGAACGCATTAAGAATACAAAATACGGATTCACAAGCTTGAAAACCATAAAACATCGCCAAAATCCAACCCAAAACACTTCCAGATTTTGAAATAAGAAACCTAGGGCAATTTGGAGTATAAAAAGGGCTTATTTATCAAGTGTAAGATCTACTGGCCAAACCCCAACACCTAATTCTCTAGGATGGCCGTCAAAAAGTTGGTTTTGACTGCAATTTGTGGCCAGGGCTTGAACTTAGGGGCTCGTGCTCTTGGTGGGGTCTCCTGGTGGTCTAAATAGGTCAAATCTATACTCCAAATATTTTTGCAGAGATCCCAAACTACTCCAGATTTCGTTTGAAAACTAAAACTTCACCAAAACTCCTAATTTTGAAAACTTTTGCTAATGTTTGAAACTCTAAATACATGCAAAACTTAATAATAGAAGGATTTTTACCTATATAAAGAGATGAAGGAGAAGATCAAGCTTGTAGGATACCACTTGAAAATTTGATGAGGCTTCACTTGAAAAAGTTGTGCTTGGTATCAAGGTGAGGAACTTTAGAGTTGATTTGTGTTGAATTTGAGTTTGTGATGAATGGGAAGTGTGCGAGGGAGGAGGGCAGCCATGAGAGTGAGTGAAAGAGTTGTAGAGAGGTTGAGAGGAAAGAGAAAAGGATGATGAAAATGAGAGGAGACGAGGAAACAAGAGAGGGAAGGCAAGATGTCATGAAGAGAAAAAAGGGGAAGGCATGGGCATGAGCATGGATGTGCTCATGCTTCTCTCTCTCTCTCCTAACATATAATTTAACAAAGCATAAGTAAAATTATGGCGCCATACTATTTTAAAAAAAATAAAATCTCTAATTTTACTTACAATTCTAAATGAAAACATTAACACAAATGAAGTGCTTGCCATGCCCAACTAAATGTTTAACTATAAAAAGAAAATATTAGTTTCATCATGACAAAATTATGATAACCCAATTCAATATTTGGTGTTAGTATAACAAAACATATTATATTATTATTTTAAATTCCAAAATAATATTTCTCATATTCTGAAATATTACAGTGACTGACAGTCTAGTGACATTAACTAATTTATATTTATCATTAATGCGCGCGCGCGCGTGTGTGTGTATATATATATATATATATATATATATATATATAGAGAGAGAGAGAGAGAGAGAGAGAGAGAGAGAGGGGGGGGGGGGGAAGGGGAGGGGGATAATGGAGGAAAGGTGCCATAAGAGAGAATTTCCTTCTATGGCGTCGAAAAAATACACCCTCCATAAATTTTTTCGACGATCAGTATCCATCATCATCATCGTTATCATGTAGGATGTGGATACATCAAATTTCATGTGATTCCATCATTTTTACACCGTTGATTTAGTCGGTGCAAAATTAACGGTTTACCGACAATAGAACTTTTTTACATTACTAATTTAACGGTGAAAAGTGGTGGAATCAAATGAAATTTGGTGTATCCACATCTTACATGAAAATGATGATGATGATGGGTGCTGATTGTCGAAAAAAACCGTGGAGGGTGTATTTTTTTGATGCCACCTAACGAAAAAGCCTCCTAAGGTCTCTCTCTCTCTCTCTCTCTCTCTCTCTCTCTCTCTCTCTCTATATATATATATATATATATATATATAATGGAGGAAAGATGCCATATGAGGGAATTTCCTCCTATGGCGTCGAAAAAATACCCTCCCTCATTTTTTCCGACGATCGGCACGCACAATCTTCATCGTAATCATCTAAGATGCGGGTACACCAAATTTCATATGATTCTACAACTTTTTCACTGTTGATTTAGTGGGTTCAAAATTAACGGTTTACCGACAATAGAACTTTTTACATTGCTAAATCAACGGTGAAAAGATTGTAGAATCACATGAAATTTGGTGTACCCACATCTTAGATGATAACGACGAAGATGGTGGGTGCCGATCGTCGGAAAAAAAACGAGACAGAGGGTATTTTTTCGACGCCATAGGAGGAATTTCCCTCCTATGGCATTTTTCCTCCATTATTCTCTCTCTCTCTCTCTCTCTCTCTCTCTCTCTCTATATATATATATATATATATATATATATATATTGTCATGTCCTGGATTTAGCTCATATCAGGACCGCTTATTTCGAGGATATTGCGGAGGTCTAGACCAGCGACATCAGCGCTATTATTTCATTCGTCACTGTCTGGTTAGTTGTATCGTTGATATTATAGATTTGTATCCGTTGCACCCTGATTCGTTTATATGTGATAGATTTGGTAATTGTGATTCTCATTACTTATGCTGTGTTTATTGCTTACCATGTACTGATAGAACCCGAAGTGTGACTACGGCAGGATCATTCCTTGACCGTAGGAGCATGGCCGGCCTAGCCATTCTCGTATTCCGTATTTTGAGAAGCGGGACGTGACATTATGTAAGTAAACAATTCGGATTCGAGATATCTACAAGCATCCTAGTTAAGATTGCAAGCATAAATGGTGAGATTAAAGATGTATCATTTCCCATTAAGCAACACTTGGCTTTTGCATGTACAGTGCACGTGTATATTATTAAATATATTTTGTTAAGTAAAGTTATTTTGTATCATTAGATTTCCCTTCATTGCTCAATGAGTTTTCGTTTAGGACCTGTTTGTTTCGATGAAAGGTACAAGGCATGCATGCTTTGACAACTATCAAGAATAGTTCAAAGAAATGATGTATATATATTGGAGCTATTTGGTCAAGTGCCTTAAATCGATGTTTTTCATGACTACGGGCCCTATCAACAACTCAAATTTCTTTAGTTATTTACTTTTCAATATATAAGCATAGAGTATCGCAATATATAAACAATACACTTCATTAATTTTTTTGCCTAAGCACAATGCACATGGAGAGAACGTCACTATTAATTAATTAATTAATTAAATAGATTAATTACTGTTAAGTACTGTCTTTATCCTACGTGCCAAAGTCATACAAGACCAGGCCATGTCAATTTCATTAAACGTCCAAGTCCCCATTAAGGTTAAGGTATCTCGTCCTAACTTTTTTTATACAAAAAATAAAAGGGTAAATTGTCAAAATGCCCCCAGCCCGCTTCAAACTTGTATCAAAAACCCCTGGGTTTTTTCTCTTATTAAAACACCCCTTGGCCCAATTAAAACCACCTTATACTTATTGCCAGTAATATCTAAGCAGTTGCAATTGTCTGTAATATCTAAACAGTTGCAATTGTCTGTAATATCTAAACAGTTGCATGTAACATCTAAGCAGCCGAAGGAATACAAGACCTAAATGAAATAAAGTCCAGGGGGTTTTCAAAAAGATTTTGTACAGTTGGGTCTTTTCAACAATTTTGAAAATTAGAGGGGTTTTAGATAACTACTGAAAAAGCCTTTTTTTTTGACAATTTACCCAAAATAAAAATTGCACCCTTTAACCTTATTTCTTATGTTTGTCACGTAAATCATGGAACTTACTTCATGCAAGCTTTTAAAATATATTTATCATAATTGTTCTAACATCATGTTTAGTTAACATATAATAATTTTTAGCTAAAACGCAGACACCTTCCTCACTTTTGCATGAAAAGCAGGAAACCTAACTAAAGTTAAAACCCAAACGTTTTACCCCAAAAATCCTATTGATGTTAACTTTTCTTTCCATAAGATTTTTTAATACCAAAAATACCGCTTTAACAGATTTAATTGACTAAACTAACATTTTCTTTTTCTTCATCTTTTCTAAATCTATATATTTTTTGAATCCATGCTCATTATTTGGAAGGGAAAAAGAGAAGTGATTATTTAAATTAGAGATTTTAAGAAGGAATGAAAAATACAAGTTTTGAGGGAAAAAAGAAAAATTTAGAGAAGAGAAAAGGAGAAACTGGAAAAGAAAGGTTTGAGATGTATTTTTGGAAACATACATTAAAAAAATTAATGGTGTTAAATTTTTGGGATAAAACACATGTTTTTTTTATAGAGTTTAGGAGGGTTTCCTGCTTTTCATGCAAAAATGAGTCGGTCTCCCACATTTAAGCCATAAAATTTTGCTTAACACAAATTTGTCCAAACCATAGAAATGATTTCAATAAATAAGTTATAAAAAACAAAAGAGTAAGAAAATTCTTTGGTCCCTAGGAATAAGTGCATGTTGTGTGCAATTGTTAGGGTTTAAGGGCAAAAACCAAAAAAAAGTAAAAAAAATAAAAGAGAACAAAAGAAAAGGAAACATAGTTAGAAAAATAATAAATGTGGTTTCGCTCCCAACATGAATATATAAAAGTAGAAAATGAATTTTCCTCCATGCACTGCCTTCTTACATACTTGCTTACAAGAACAACTACAAGAGCATTATCTTCCTTTTTTAAAGTTTGATCTTAAGATACTGGTTTGTGCTTCTACTCAATTTTCTTTTTTTAACTATATTCTATTTTAATATATAAAAATTTGGGCTTTTTGCCCTTGCCTTGATTTGGCCCAATAAAAAGTTTTGGACCACAATTCGATAGCTTCTGCATTTGAGTAAGGCCTTACTTTTCAAAATAACAATTACTTGGCTCGTTTTACTCGTACCAACGTCATGGAAAAAAATCTTTAAAAGTAAATGGAGATTTTTACGTTGTATATATAAATATATAAAAACGAAAACAAGGAAATATAAGAAAGAGAAGAACGAAGATCATGTACCCTGCATGATTTATTTGCTTTCTTGCAATAACAATTATGTCCGATCGATAGCTCTTGCTACTAAAATTTGGTACCGACATGTAAAGTTATTGGTTTTCCTAATTATCATCAAATGAAAAACTTTGAAGAAGAACCTATTACACATTTGATTAAACTAAGGAGAGACTTCGAAGGAAAAACCATTAAAAATTCAAATTATAAGGTTGGACCCCTTTGAAACCCATCCACTGTGCTAATTACACGTCTTGAGCTTGTGACCTCCTCGTAACAAATATCATGCTTTTGTAATTTTTCCAAACTACGACAGTAACTGGAGTATTCATTTGCCAAGCAAGCCTCCCAAAACAATCTATGATTCTCCTTGTCAACCATTGATTTCTCTCCGAATATCAACACATCACGGTCGTTTCTGTTTAAGGCTTCACATTTTACTGCATTTTTCTCGCACCATGACAGCCAAGAACAACATTTCTCATCTCTATCGTCGCCGCCATCATCGCCTCCGTCGACACATGACTCAGCGTCACCTTCTTCATCCTCATTTTCTCTGGTCTTCGACGGTGATGGAATGCCGGGATCTTCCTCGGAGTCGCCACTCACCTCTAATGGAGGCTCATCATATTTCTTGGAACTTTCCATGTTGTCCAAATTGATATGTCACATTCGAATGCAATTTATAGCTAGGCAAACTCATTTGAGAACATGAGGATAGGTGTACGTGGAAAATGTGGGTTGAGGTTAACCTGGCCTTCTAGAAGTTAGATTGAATACGGGCAAAGTGCAATATACTCCTAATTAATTAAGTTGATGATTACTTTTATTTTTTCTTGGGAACAAAAATTGTTTGCCCTAGTCAATTTCTTGAAGTTTGATGGTTTTGATTTTGACAGAAGAATTTTTGGAGTTCTCTGTTCAAGTATTAATAATTGATAGAGATATAAACGGATAACAATAATCGGGGCTTAATTATACGTATCTCATTTTCATCAAATATAAATAGTAACTTTCGTCTCCAATAACCATCTGTACTCATGTCTGCATACGAAAACGGTGGCGAATAAATATGGATATGATAACATCTATATTTTTTTGTTGTATCGATATCCTCCGATTTTGATCGATATAGATAGTATTTTTTTTTTCATTTTTGATGACTATGTATTCATGACCGTCCCTAAAATGCCCCTAGATATGGGATATGTTAACATTGATATCCGTTCTTGATGATACTCGATATCAGCGATCTCCCAGATCAGGACACGTGGCAGATGACGTGTCCCAGGGCTCACAAGAAAGTATCTACAGTGGCTGACCAGACCACTCATGTGCCTGTCCTACAAGCAAACACTGGCTCACCTCCAAGCCCCCACAATTGGCCGCCTCGGCCTCACAGCTCGTCTCCGAGCTATCGCAGGCTCGAGCTTCCTCGGCCCTCTCAGCTCGCCTCCGGGCTCGAGCAGAACCAAGATAGCTCGGCTCTCCCGCTTCTCCGTGAGCTCTCCCGCCGAGGTTATCTTCCTCGGTCTCATTGACCGACCGACAGCACCGCTTGTAGGCGTAACCACCATCCCGCGAATCTCGCCATGCGCGAGATCTCCACCGGCCACATCCCATGTTCCACGTCACCACGATCCCCCATTAACGAGCCTGTCTCGCCATTAATGGGAGGTCCCGCTCATCACGCGGGCGTGACGTTGGGAGCGTAACGGCCGGCGTGATTCTCGCGCCTGCCTCGCCTGCTGCTACCGCTATATAAACCCCTTCTTCAGAGGTCGAGGTAAGCCATTTTGATTCCACTAAGCCGTTGTTTTGCTCGGATCTCTAGTCTAACTTGACCGTCGGAGGGTCCTCGGGGGTACAACCACCCTGGGACTTCCTTACAGGTAGCTCGGCAACCACAACCTCAAACCCATTGAGATCCACACGCTTCAGGAGCGACAGCCTCCAGATCCAATCTCAGCCACTCATCGTCGCCATCAGCAGATCAACGGAAGGCAACATCTGAAGGAGATTCTCGCCTCCATCAGCTGGCGCCGTCTGTGGGAACACTTGATTCCACAAAAACAAAATTTCGCCTTCAGATCTCAACCTAATGGCGAGCGATCATCACGATGATCCAAGCTCCAGCCGCCACCTCCCCCTCAACGGAGGCGCGGACGAACCTCCTCCGCCGAATGCCATCAACGCCCTCGGCGGTCGGATAGACCGACTCGCGTCCATCGTGGAAGCGCTCGTCCGCGTGCAGACGGCAGGGCAAGATCACCAAGTTGCCGCTCCCCCACCTCGGGACCAGGACCCCTACAGGGGGAGAGAAGACTCCGTCCGCATCGGCACTGCCGACCACCGAGTCGCTATCTCCCACAGCCGCAGATCTCCCGGGCCAATACGTTCTGAGGCCCGCTGGGCGCCTCACAGTTCAACGCCGAGGTCCGCCGCCAGAGTGCCGTGTCTCGAGATCCTCCACGCACCTGTCCCTCCTTAGGAGATGTCTGTCAGCTCGCCTGTTACCAGGCCTGACCGACACCCCCTCCCTCGACGGGGTCGCGTGGATGAGACTCACCACGGAGGCTCGAGGACTACCTCGCCAGGGGATCTAAGGAACCTCATTGAGAGGAACCGGAGCCACGGCCAGACGCAGGCCTCCAACAGCAGAGGCCTGGGATTAGAATGCTCCGAGTCGTCGGGGTACCATGGTCGACTCGACGCCCTCGAGAAGAAGATCGAGAGTCTGCACCGGGAAGGTCACCGTTCGAGCGACCGGGCTAAGTATGTCGCCGACTCGCTCACAAAACCGTTCACCGAGGAGATGCTCGCTGTCCACGTCTCCTCTCGCAACAAGCCCCCAAAGGTCTCCCTCTTCGATGGCAAATCTGACCCAAAGGACCACTTGGATGCATTCACCGCAGGAATGAGCTTCCAAGACCACTCCGATGCCGCCCAGTGCCGAGCTTTCCCAGACACTCTCATCCGCTCTGGGCGAGACTGGTTCCGAGGACTCGAGCCGTGCTCGATATCAACCTTCAACGAGCTGGCCACACAATTTCTCGGCCACTTCGTCGGGAACAGACGACAGAAGCGGACAATCGACCATTTCTTCACGATCAAGAGCGAGGATAAGGAGACGTTCAAAGCATACGTCACCCGCTTCTACAATGCCCTTCTCGAGGTCCCAGAGCACCGGGACGAGACGGTCATCACGGTTCTGAGGTCTGGTCTTAGGCACAAGGAGTGGTTATGCTCCTTTGCATTAGTGCAACCTAAGACCATGGCCGAGGTAAAGGCCTGGACCGAGCGCGAGGTCCAGCTCGAATCCGAGGTGAATGCAAATCTCCCCCGGGCAGAGCAAACTGACCAAAAGAAGAGGGCAAGAGAAGAGAGAAGGGGACCTGAGCGGCAAAACCCCTATCTCCCAAAGTTCTAGGAGTACACCCCGCTCAACGTCTCCCAGGCGGTGCTGCTAGAGGAGGCCAAGGGCGAGGGGTTCTTCAAGCTTCCCCCGGTCCCACGAATGGCATCAAAGCGAACCCGGGGCTACTACTGGGTCTTTCATAGGTCGCTGGGCCACTCCACGGAGAGCTGCAAACAACCCCGAGACTATATTGAAGAGCTCATCCATTCAGGGCACCTCGCAGCGTACCTAAGGGACAAGCGGCAAGCCGACCGCGAGCAGGAGCAGCGTCCCCCTCCCACCGAGCTGACCATCGGCCAGATCATGGTAGTGTCGGTGGAAGATACGCCTCGGTACCCTCTACTATGCATAAATGCCAACAGACATCAGGGAGGCTCAAGCTGCAGGAATAAGATCATCTACTAGCATGTGTTTCTTTTTGTTTAGCAATGTACACCTTTCTTGAGATCTTTTGTTCATACAATAAAGGGATCAATAAAGCATTGCAGGAAAGAAAAAGAATCTTATTCATTTAAAAGGTACTACAGGCTCCTCAGCCGTACACAAAAAAAAACATATTACAACAGGGGGGAACGGGGTGTAGAGAATACTGCTCGTGGTACTCTGATGATATTTCCGTCAGCCGAGCCCTCGCAGCGTCCAACCTCTGCCTTCGATCCCCTCCGCAAGCGTCGGCATCGCGCCTCAATTGGTAGCACTCATGGACGAACGCTTCCGAGCGGTCTAGCCGACTCACAGAGATCAGGCCGAAGCGCCTCAGAGACCTTAGCTTGCCTATGGCCTCGTCGAACAGCATTTCGGATAAGGGGTTGTAAAGCCCCGGCGACGCCCTCCAGATTGAGTACATCAGCAGCTGAAGGAGGGAGGACCGCCGGGGGAGCAATCGGCCGAAGTGGTCCTCGATCCTACCTATTACCAACTGCACCATGTCCTCAATGCAGTACAGGTCATAGAGGTAGACATCCTCGAAGTTTATGATATCTTCGATAGTGAAAGGGAAGTCTTGCATTTTTGCGTTCCGGGTGTGAGGCAAGGAGTAAACAATTACCCCCTCAGTTTTATAGCCTCCAACGCCCCCGGAGCCCAACGGCCGCCCACAATGGTGCCGCCACGCGGCAGAAGTTGCGCTGATCAATGCGAAACCAAAACGACCCTCCGTCGCTTCGAATTCCCTACACAATCGCGATACGTGTCTCCAGCGACCGTACCTCTTCTCGGTGCGCCAACTAGCTATCAAAATCAAATCCCTCGCATAGAGGCAGCCCAGCAGCTACCCTGCTCGGCTATTCCTGGCCGGTAGCTCCCTACCACAACGCCAGGGATCAAAGCCCTCACGAAGAGGCATCCCTGCAGCTACCCTGCTCGGTAGCTCCCTACCACAACGCCAGGGATCAAATCCCTCACGAAGAGGCAGCCCTGCAGCTACCCTGCTCGGCTATCCCTGGCCGGTAGCTCCCTACCATAACGCCAAGGATCAAAGCCCTCACGAAGAGGCAGCCCTGCAGCTACCCTGCTCGGCTATCCCTGGCCGGTAACTCCCTACCACAACACTAGGGATCAAAGCCCTCATGAAGAGGCAGCCCTGCAGCTACCCTGCTCGGCTATCCCTGGCCGGTAGCTCCCTACCACAACGTCAGGGATCAAAGCCCTCGCCAAGAGGCAGCCCTGCAGCTACCCTGCTTGGCTATCCCTGGCCGGCAGCTCCCTACCACAACGCCAGGGATCAAAGCCCTCACGAAGAGGCAGCCCTGCAGCTACCCTGCTCGGCTATCCTTGGCTGGTAGCTTCCTTACCCCACAACGCCAGGGATCAAAGCCTTCACCAAGAGGCACCGGGCAGCAACCCTGCTCGAACATCCTTGAGGACAAAAAGCCCTCGCCAAGAGACACCAGGCAGTAACCCTGCTTGGCCATCCTTAGTAGGCCACTTACGGCCCCTCCCGCGCTAAGGATGAAAAGCCCTCGGAAAGAGGCAACCGGGCCCACCCTTGCTCGGTTATCCCTGGCTGGTAGCTTCCTACCAAACCAGGGGTCAAAGCCCTCGCCAAGAGGCACCGGGCAGTAACCCTGCTCGGCACGTCCTCAAGGATCAAAGCCCTCGCAAGAGGCAACCGGGCCCGCCCTTGCTCGGTTATCCCTGGCTAGTAGCTCCCTACCCCAACAAACCAGGAATCAAAGCCCTCGCTATGAGGCACTGAGCAGCTATCCTGCTCAGCCCCATCCTTAGTAGGCCACTCACGGCCCCTCCCGCGCTAAGGATCAAAGCCCTCGCCAAGAGGCACCGAGCAGTTACCTTGCTCGGCCCATCCTTATCTGGCCAATTACGGTCCCTCCAAAGATTAAGGATCAAAGCCCTCATAATGAGGCAACTAGGCCCGCCCTTGCTCGGTTATCCCTGGCTGGTAGCTCCCTACCCCAACAAACTAGGGATCAAAGCCCTCGCCAAGAGGCACCGATCAGCTACCCTGCTCAGCGCTATCCTTAGTAGGCTACTCACGGCCCCTCCAACAACTAAGGAACATGAACTCAACAAGAGTTATCCGGTCCATCTATGTCTTAGCGATCTCCACTTCGACTTCGGGGCCAAGGAGGTACCGTCTTCCCGCCGGTCCTCGCACACTCGACAAATGATTAGAGTCAAGTCGACGAGTAGTCGCTAGACGAAGAGCCGAAAAAAAAACGAAGGCAGTACTGTGCAGATACAAGTGTCTACTAACAAATGGAAGTACAAGCACAAACAATACTGCAAAAACAAATTTTTTTATTCACAAAGCCAAGAGTCTTTAAAAGGGTATCATAGGCTCCCCAGCTTTATCAAAAATGCCCGAAGACCTACAAAATACCCGAAGGTTTACAAAAGGGAAGTTCTGGCCACAAGCATGGCCTAGACCTCGCTTCCCTCATCACTGTCGACTGGAGGCATGACCACTGAAAGTGGGACCCGAGCTCGAAACTCACCGTCGGCAAACTCCGAAAGCTGCTCCTTGACGGCATCGAGATTTTGTTCCATGCAACGGCGGAGGCCTCGCCGAGGTCGACGTAAAATTGGTCCGACCCCTTATAATTGGCCACCGCCTTTCTAGCTCGGATCTCGGCAAGCTCCGCCGCCTGAAGCGCCGCCTCGGCATCCTGCCTGCTTGCATCCCTCTCCCTCTCCATGGCCGCAAAGCGATCTGCCAGGTCCACCAACTTTGCCTCGGCGACCCGGCGGGACTCGCTCAGGCGGCGATAGGACTCTCGACACTTTGAAATAGTGAGATCCGCGGCTTCTGACCGGGCCTTGAGGACGATCGACCCCTCCCTTTCAAGACGCAGCTCGAGTCGCAGACCCTCGACCTCCGAAGAAGACTTTTCTGCTGACCTCGCAGCCCGAATAGCCCCCTCAGCTTCCATACGAGTAATGAGGGCGCAGTGCTGAAGGACCTGGCGAAAGATGGCAGAGAAACTCAAGGACACCGAACCAAGGAAAGGTCGCTCGAAGCAACATATGGGGGAGTACATAATTGAACCGCCTCCTATGCGATAGCCGCTATTTCGGCCCTCAAGGTCCCCCGCGGCATCTGGCCCTCGGCCGACTCCTCCATACCAGCAAGAAGGCTGGCGGCCACGGAAAGCCCCGACGGGACCACGAACTGGACGTCCCCCTCCTGCACGGGAGTCCCTTCCGGAACCTCTATCGGCGGTGCACGAGAGACCGTTCTCTTCCGCTTAAGAGGAACCCCGTCTCCGCCTTCTCCTGCATCTCTCGTCTGAGATTCGGGAACCTGTGTACGCCTTTGGCCGCCGCTGGAACAAGCGTCAGGAGCTCGTGACGAGGCAGGTGGCCCCGTCGTCGGAGGCACATCCGGCGCAGGGCTCGAGTCAGCCGGAGGCACGGCTGCACCGCCGGCCCCCCTCCAGGACTGAGTGCCGAAGGCACCAAGAGTCCGGGATCGAACCATCTGACCTGCCAAAAAGGAGAAGAGGCTCGATTTAGAAGGAGAAGAAGCAGAAGGAAGAAGAAGCAAGACATCTAACCTGATGGAAAAAAGTCCTCTAGAAGAGAAAACGCAGGATCCGACCTAAAAGGAGAGCGCCGAGCAAAAGCAACTCAGAATGAGGAAAATATGAAGAGAGAGAGAGAGAGAGATCCTGAATCAGGCCTCCTCCCTATTTATGCTACCGGCGCCCTCATCCAGCGGCGACGGCCGACTCCCGCCAAAACGATTCAGTGCACTCGACGGCCACGATCGCTCCACCTGTCGCAAGCGCGTTGGCAGCATCCCATCGGATCCCGGAAGCCTGCGGCACGTCACATCAGGCAACCGGCACCCAACACGTGGCCTGTCGCTTCAGCAAAAGGGCACATGATCTGGCGCACCCTCTTTAATGCGGAGATCTCGCCCTGATTCGCTGACATCACCCGGAAAAACAACCAATTGCCCAAGGACACGCCCGACGATATTTTCAGAAAGGAGCTCACCTCGGGTGACCCGGCAAAACCACTCTTGACCCGACCCGTCAACTGGTCGGGACGAGACTGGGGGGCTAATGATGATGCTCGATATCAGCGATCTCCCAGATCAGGACACGTGGCAGTTGACGTGTCCCAGGGCTCACAAGAAAGTACCTACAGTGGCCGATCAGACTACTCCTGTGCTCGTCCTATAAGCAAACGCTGGCTCACCTCCAAGCCCCCAGCACAATTGGCTTCCTCGGCCTCACAGCTCGTCTCCGAGCTATCGCAGGCTCGAGCCTCCTCGGCCCTCTTAGCTCGCCTCCGGGCTCGAGCAGAACCAAGATACCTTGGGTCTCCCGCTCCTCCGTGAGCTCTCCCACCGAGGTCATCTTCCTCGGTCTCATCGACCGACCGACAACACCGCTTGCAGGCGTAATCGCCATCTCACAAATCTTGCCATGCGCGAGATCTCCGCCGGCCACATCCCACGTTCTACGCCACCACGATCCCCCATTAACGAGTCTGTCTCGTCATTAATGGGAGATCCCGCTCATCATGCGGACGTGACGTCGGGAGCGTAACGGCCGGCGTTATTCTCACGCCTGCCTCGCCTGCTGCCACCGCTATATAAACCCCTTCTTCAGACGGTCGAGGTAAGCCATTTTGACTCCACTAAGCCGTTACTCTGCTCGGATCTCTAGTCTAACTTGACCGTTGGAGGGTCCTTGGTGGTACAACCACCCCGGGACTTTCTTGCAGGTAGCTCGACAACCACAACCTCAAATCCATTGAGATCCACACGTTTCAGGAGCGACAGGCTCTAGATCCAATCTCAGCCACCCATCGCCGCCATCAGCAGATCAACGGAAGGCAACATCTGAAGGAGATTCTCGCCTTCATCAGTTCTTAAAAACCTCCTGCATATAATATCTATATGCTTGCCTGCAATATCTTGTTATTTGCAATATATATACAGTTAACTTACATATCTGTATAGTTCCTATAATATTTATATGTTAACTAGATATTGCTGCTAGCCAACTATAGGCATAGGATTTTTGATAACAAAAAACTTCTTCATATGATTTTTGACTGAGGTCCTTTCGAACGAGGTTTTTTGGCGGCCAAAAAACTTTACCGGGGATCTCTTTTTATAAACAATTTACTTTCTTTTTAAGGTTTAATGAAGCTTCTCTAAAGTAGTTCCTCATGATATGCACGGGAGATGAGTCACTTCAATCATTAATGCTAATATTTAAAAAATGTGCAAAAGATGTCCACATCTTTCTTTTTTGAGATACAGAAGATGAAAGAGAACCATCATTAAAAGGAAATAATTGTGAGGAAACCACATGATAAGCATGAGATGCTTCTGTCTTATCCTTTGAGAAGTTTCTTACTTTATCAACAAGATGGCAAAATTGATTTTTAATGGACCTCCTTTTCTTGCAGTCAAATCAAAAGGCACCAACATTGCTTTTCTCAAAGAATCATAACATTTTGCTCTCTGTAATAGATACCATCAATCAAATTGTTGCGTACACGAGACAATCATAAAACAAATACACAATTGACGAAAAAAAATCAAACCACATGTAAAATAGAAATATGAATACTAACCACAAAACTAATAGACGAAGGCGAAACTTTATTAATAATCAAATATCGGAGAAGTATAAATCTATGGAGAATACAAATTCCTCTCAAATCCTAGATCTCTCACAATTATCAATGAGTTCTCTCTAATTAACAAAAAAAATCAGATTTAGATCTAAAATAAACTATCATATATATAGCATACAAAAAATTTACCAAAGAAACTAATTTCCTAACTAAGTGAATCTTTGTCCGGCCCAAAAAGGCAGACGTCTGCAGAAGGAATCGGTATGAGAATCCAGAGAGCAATCCAGACGTCTGCCTTTCTGGGCCGAGCAAAGATCACTTATTTAGGAAATTAGATTTTATAGTAAATTTTTGTGTGTGTGTGTATATATATAGAGAGAGTGTAATGGAGGAAAGATGTCATGGGAGGGAATTTCCTCCTATAGCGTCGAAAAAATACACCCTCTCTCATTTTTTTTGCCGATCGGCACCCACCATCTTCATCGTTATCATCTAAGATGTGGGTACACCAAATTTCATATGATTCTACAACCATTTCACCGTTGATTTAGCAATGTAAAAAGTTCTATTGTCGGTAAACCGTTAATTTTGAACCCACTAAATCAACGGTGAAAACGTTGTAGAATCACATGAAATTTGGTGTACACACATCTTAGATGATAACGATGAAGATGGTGGGTGCTGGTCGTCGGAAAAAAATGAGAGAGAGTGTATTTTTTCGATGCCATAGGAGGAAATCCCTTCCTTTGGCCTCTTTCCTCCATTAATTTCATATATATATATATATATATGATCGCTTTTTTTTAGACCTATATCTAATGCTTTTTGTTGATTAGAAAGAACCCATTGATAATTGTGAGAGATCTACGGTTTAAGAGAGTTATATTCTCCATCGATTTGTACTCCTCCGATATTTGATTATTAATAAAATTTCGTCTTCGTCTATTAGTTTTGTGGTTAGTATTCATATTTCTATCTTGTCTGTTGTTTACAGCTGAAAACCGAACTTAGACCTGGAGACGTCTAGCCTGAATTTGGGGGCAGATACATAGGTTTGACACATCCACCTCTCCGAAAACACTAAGTTGATTTATAGCATCGTATATTGGAGGTTTGGATAGATGCGACCGATATTACCGACTTCAGATTCCCTCTCAAGGTGAGGGGTTTATTCATTGTGGGGACGGAATTTTCCTACAGACGCAAACCCCTGCAGTTAATTACGTTATCGCAAAGCGATAACTTTCTTCTTCTCCAGATTTTTACTTTGTGTGTTGTGTTTTAGGTTTTTATTTATTTTGGGTTGCCTTTAGATTGTATATGGAGATTAATTTATGTCGTCGCCCGTAGGGCGTGGATTACTCCAAATTCATACTTTATATTTGACATGATTTGGGTCTACGTTGGTATATTGGTTTGCCAACGGGAGTGGACTTAGGACGCATTTCTCATCTTTGTGAGGTCCATCAGTTCACAGAAAACTTGGACTTTATTTAAGGGTCGTTAGTTTTATTTGAAACTAAAATCAGTTTAGATGTTTTGGCCTATGGGCTCAATTGATGTTAAGATCAATGAAGCTTAAATCTCAGAACCTGGCTGAATTGGAGCTAAAAATTGGGTCTTTTTGACACCCAAACATTCTTGGCGCATATAACTCGGCGCATGGCTCGCGGTTTGAATATCGGCCCGTGACTCCGGCGTATGCCCACGTGCATATCACGTAGCGCATGGTGGAATCGGCTTGGTGCGGCTCAAGCGCACGTGCATATCCCGTAGCGCCGGCGTATGGTGGCATCGGCTTGAGTCGGCTAAGGCCTTTGGCACATGTTCACATGTTTTTCACATGATGCAGCAGAATAGAATTTGACGCTCGGCGTAGCTTTGGCACTTGCCCACGTGCTTTTCATGTGGCGCAACCATATAGAGCTTGTCGCTCGGTGCTCGTGCCTGGTACGTGGCGCAAGATAAGCCAGTGTTTTTATAAGGAGTCTAAGCTCTGTTTTGAAAGACTTCAACTTTCAGGAGATGATTCTTTTAATCATCAAACTTATGTTTTTGAAGTTTGGGCTTCTGTAAGAAGTAGGTCTTTTGACTATTTTTAAAATCTTGTTATTATTTTAAATCTATGGAACATAATTTTTGGGGAAGACATATCTTCTGGGGAACTATGTCCCATGATTCTGTGGGGAACTATGTCCTATGCAGGAAAACTTCAACTTTGTACTCTTGATCTTTTATTTTATGACGAGAAAACTTAAGTTTTTTCCTAGATCTTAGATTTTGAGATAAAATCCCTCCATGAGAATATAATTTCTCGATTTAGGAACGATTTGTCTCATAGATGTTTGATCAAGAGGAAGAACAAAAAGTTCTTATGAGGACTATATCTCTTTTAATGAAGAAAATAGGTAAAAGGAGAATTTTTCTATATACTTCACCTAGGGTTTTGAGAAGGAAGGGAATCTGCTTCGCTGAGAACTAAGTCTCATTTTCAATCTTATGGGAGGATCCTCTCTCTTGAGAGCAATCTCATATGCTCCTATTTATAGGAGATAAGAATGATTAATTAGTTTGAGAAAATTTCTCATTGAGTGATCTCAATTGATCACATGATCAAGCGGTGATATTTTGACACCGTTGGATCATTGATCCAAAGGTTCTCTATTTAATAGAGAAAATCTTTCTTGTTTTTTTAAAGAGACCAGGAAAATATTTTCCAAAGAAATTATTTTCCATCTGAAGCAAGCACTTTAAATACTCGGCGCTAGCGCCACGTGCCTTGCACGTGAGGCGCAACCCAAGGAGATGGCATCCGTGCCACGTGTATTGCACGTGAGGCACAGCCTAAAGGGCTGGCATCAGCGCCACGTGCATTGCACGTGTGACGCTTGTGCCAAGGTTGGTCATGGTTCGGCTTGCGCAAAAAATGGCATTGGAGCTAGGGTATTGAGCTTAAGCTCAGAGCGCTACAATTTTAGGCAGGAACACCTATGGTTTGACTTACTTCTCGTTATCGATTGTGCGTTTGCTTTGCGATTGTCTCGTATACGCAACAAACATGTATCATAGCTTTTGTTGCGTTGTTGTAGGATTTTTGGTTGAACCATTAGGTCTTTAATTTTGCGATCTAAGTTAACGGTGAGTAACAACAACTACGTGTTTATCTCCGAAAACCGGACTGAGACGCAGAAACGTCTTGCCTGAATTTGGGGGCAGATGTATAGATTTGACCCATCCGCCTCCCTGAAAACACTAAGTTGATTTATAGTGCCGTATATCGGAGATTTGAATAGATGCGACCGATATAACTGACTTCAAATTCCCTCTCAGGGTGAGAGGTTTATTGATTATGGGGACGGATCTTTCCTGCAGGCATAAGCCCCTATAGTTAGTTACGTTATCATAAAGTGACAACAATACTCCAGTTTACTTCTTCATGTATCGTGTTTTAGGTTTGTTTATTTTGGGTTGCCCTTGGATTGCATATAGAGACTAATTTATGTCATCTCCCGCAAGTCACGGATTATTCCAAATCCGTATTTATATTTTTTATAATTTGGGTCAAGCATTTACTTGACGGGGTTCACGTTGGTAGCTTGGTTTTCCAACGTGAGTGAACTTAGGATGCATTTAACGCATTTGCAGGGTTCGTCAATTCATGGGATACTTAGACTTTATCTAAGGATTGTTAACCTTATTTGAGACTAAAATCAACTTAGATGATTTTGACTATATGCACTCAATGAAGCTTAAGCTTCAGGACTCAGCTGATTTAGGGATAAGGATTGGGTCTGTTTGACACCCAAACATGCTTGGCGCATAGCTCATGGATCGAATATCGGTTCACGGCTCAGGCTCTTGCCCATGTGCATATCATGTGGCGTGCAGTGGCATCGACTTGGAGCAGCTCGAGAGCACATGCATATCAAATAGCGCTGGCGCATAATGGCATCAGTTTAAGTTGGATAAGGCCTTTGGCATATACTCACATGTTTTCCGTGTGGTGGAGCCGAATAGAATTTGGTGCTTGACGTGGCTTTGGCACTTGCCATATGCTTTTCACATGGTACATCCATATGGAACTTATCGCTCAGTGCTCGTGCCTGGCACGTAGTGTAAGCCAAGTTAGGGTTATAGGGAGTCTAAGCTCTGTTTTAGGAGATGATTCTTTTAATCATCAAACTTATATTTTTGAAGGTTGGGCTTCTGTAAGAAATAGGTCTTCTTGATCATTCTTAAGATCTTGTTATTATTTTATATCTATGGAACATAAATTCTTGGGCAGACATATTCATTAGGAAACTATGTCCCATGATTTTGTAGGGAACTATGTCTCATGCAGCAAAACTTCAATTTTGTATCCTTGATCTCTTTTTTTATGATGGAATAACTTAAGTTTTTCCCTAGATCTTAGATTTATAGATCAAAATCCATCCATGAGAATATAATTTCTCATTTTAGGAACGATTTGTCTTATAGATCTTTGATCTAGAGGAAGAACAGAAAGCCTTTATGAGGACCATGCATCTTTTAACGTAGAAAATAGGTAAAAAGAGAATTTTTCTCCATACTTTACCTAGGGTTTTGAGAAAGAAGGGGTGATCTTCTTCGCTTAGAACTAAGTCTCGTTTTTAAGCTTATGGGCGAAAGTTCCTAGTGCTCTCGCCACTAACCCGCGGCCAATGCGGAATCCGAAAACAAAAACTTTCAAGGCACTAAAAAAGTATACCCTAGAATCAAAACCAAACACCTAAACTAGAATACTAACAAGATAGAATTCACAACCTTTGTAGCGTCTTCATTTGCTCCAATTGGGTTGGACTCTAGTATGCTCTCAAGAGCTCCGAATCGCGCTTGCAAGCTGGTCTCCCTTTGCCGAAGATGATCCACCCGAGAGAACCAAGTTCAAGCTTCAATTTCATTCATGAAGTAGCTAAAAATCCTAGAATGCTAATCTAGGATGCTTAGTGATGTGTGTGAGTATTCTAATGATTTTCTTCTCTTAATCCTCTTGAATCTCAACTTATGAGAAGGTAGAGGAAGAAGAAGAAAGAGGAGCCATGGAAGAGAGAGAAACAAAAATGGTGGAATGAAAAATCCTTTTTCAATTCAAGCATGCTTCATGTATTTTGTAAAAAGAATTTTTTCATTTTAAAACTATAGCCATACTTGAATAGTATTTGCAAATGAATTATAAATTCATTTGCCCATATCCTCTACCATCTCACTTTTCCATCTCATTTTTTAATTTCTTAAAAAGAAAAACCTTAAAATGAGTTGTCCTTCTTCTAGAAGTATTCTTGTATAAATAAATGAATACGTCCCCGCAAATACATGCCCGTATTCGTATCAAAATACGAATACACAAGAAATAGAAAAATACAATGAACATAATATTAGAATATACATATTGAAATATATATATGTAAATTATTAAATCAAAACATGATTTAATAATCCGGCTTAATCTTAAGCCGGCTAGTATTATCATTCGCCTAATTAAAGTCCGTGTGGGTAGCACATATACCCAATCAGAACCCTGCACGTATCAATGTACAACCACTACATCCTTTTGCTTGAACCGGGAAAACGCTCTGTGTGGGACTCAAAAGACCCGTCAATATACTGGCAGTGGGTTTAACCACAAGCACGTCAGCGGCACTAGCTGTATGTAATGGCTACCCAGATATTGAGCGAAAGGAAGGCCGACGAGCTAAATCATCCTTACCCTTACTGAGCCTGTATGTGAAAATCTCCATACAGTCCGGTCTCTTCGTCTGAGATAATCGCATATCGGGTCTAGAGGGTGGATAACGTCAGACTCCTACTAATCCGATAAGTTGTGCCGGTCTGAAACTCATCACCCACTGAGAAACTACTGATATCACATCAGTAAATCTCAACCATTTTGGCCAAGGATTTCTGGTGATGACTGACCCAACACAGCACGACATCGAATCACATTACCGGGAGAGACGGATCCCTAACGATTGTTCACTGACTCTATGTGGCTCGGGACTGTACCCAACTAAAAGCTGTTTGCACGACTCCTTTAAGTCGTGGTAGGGTAGTAATCTAAGCACAGTGGGAACTCATACGAAACAAATGAAAATCTTAGCCCAAAGGACTAACTTGTACTTATGCTACAAGAGAACTACCATATGACGATAGGTATAATACCATCTAGAAGTTCTTGGCGAGTCAATCCGGTGTACTCACCTCCAGTGAGCACCTGTATACTATCTTAGGTAACTCAACACTAATGGCTGGTGAGACCGGCCACCGCCCCTCGTCGAGGTCTCGAAAAGTATACACTAGTCTATTCCGGAGTATCGATGCTCAGTCTCGACATTCGCTCGACTAGGGACATTTAAGGATGTGCTTATCGACCACCCAGCTCCCACATATATGATCGCCATCATAATACTGGTAGTTAAGCAATAATCTTACGGGCTTTATCAAAATGTATATACATAATAATAGAGACAAATCAGATAGCATACTATCATCTCGAGTAAGACTGTTCTACCTGTATAGATCCTCGTTCAATTATCATAATCGCCTACCTGCAATTACAATAATTGGCTTGAGGACACTATATCCAACAATCTCCCACTTGCACTTAAGGCTAATTATTGCGGTGTCGCATTCTCACAGTTTGTGTGTTACCGAATACCCAACTTCTCTACTAGTCAGTTTCTCAAAAATCGTTATGAGAAACTTATGCGTTCGAGAAATAGTCTCAGTGAGTGGATCCGCTCCAATGTTTCTATCTTTATCTCTCTATATCTCAATTTCGCGGAGAACGACTATCTCTTAAAATGTGCGATAACTGTCTTAGAACTTATCTGGATATCTAATGGGATCTTGTTCATAACATGAACACCAAATCCAACAAGCTTCTTAGAATGTATCCATTGCTGATATAATCAGCACCCAGCGCCATGACCATCTCAGTATCCTGCTTGGAAAACTATCCAACATACTGCACCTCAGAAGTGGGTAAACTTATAACTCCGACAGCTACTCTTTCATCCAGGTCACCTTGGAAGCCTAAACCGGTAACCGCATCCCGCAGGAGGCTGCCATTACCTTACACCAAGAACATCATCTTATGTTCTTAACTGCTTCCCAATGTTTCTCCAGGATTGGATTAATTTATGCTTATTGCAGCTAGTGCAAAAGCAATATCTGGTGTGGTACTTGATATCTCATGATTGACTCAATTGCCTAAACAAGTGATATGTCAATCATGCAAATCTCTCTCCTCATCAGTCTAAAAGACATCACTTTAGAGAGGGTGACTCACTCACCTGTGGGTACACCACCATGCCAGGAGTCGTCCATTCTAAAACAATTTAGAATAGTATCAAGGTACCATGGTTGGGACACTTCCCAAATCTAAATCTAAAACCATAGATTTAGTTATCAGAATCCATGATATACTGTCCATATCCTATGTGGAGAAACACCTTATGATGGCCAAAGTTTGACCGATTGTAGTATAGGAACATCACTTCCTATTAGGAGTATGTCATCCAAATACCAGAACATCACTCCCTACTATCTTCTTACCAGGTCCATCTGTTATTCTGATGAGGTCAAAATATTTGACTTTGACTTCAAGCTAGATGACCAATTCCGTTCTCTTTTCTTTAGTCTATAAATAAAAAAAAGCAACTTATCCACTACGCTTCCGCTGCTTACACTGACTACAACAACCCTCTAGCAGAGCCATATACACGTGCACTTCTAAATTCAATTTAGAATGATGTTATAGCCATTCACTTGCCAGATCTCATAGTTAAGGACAGTAATAGTGACAAGCTTGAATTATCAAAACCTCCCAGTCATCGTCTTTAAGGAAACCGAAGTACCTTTCAGGTGGCTGAAGTTACCCACTAAAACTCCAGAATGGCTAATGGATTGTCGAATTCAATTGAATCTTTAGGTTCTACTAAATTTTTAGTAATTGTTTGTGGTTCTGGAATCAAATCCATTTCTACCATACTCCCACTTATTTCTTTTGCAAAAAAATTCATTTTATAAGAAGGTGGCGAGTTAAGAACAAAATAACATTTGATCTTGTAAATAGTAGAATGCTAAACCCTTGCTAAAAAAGTTGGAATAACTCACAAACTGCCATTACAAAAATGTGTTTTGAGTCTGTCCGGATTCAGCTTTTAAACAGAAACTGGGTAACTCAATATCTTAACATCCTCAAGATATGCAACCATTCTATGTTCACATAGAAATATAGGCACTAATTTAGATGGAACCATATTCAATTGGCATGCAACTGTTTTCAGTGCATATCACCTAAATGGAAAAATGCCATTCAGCATTACTCATCAAGGAGCGCACCCACGGATGAGTAACCTGAGAGAGAATCATATTCTCAACATTACTATGATGGAATACCTAGAATAAGTATCTACATCTTCGATCATCTCGAAGAATCCCGATACTTCCAACGCATGGTTTTCTACTTTATTCTTATACCTATAATTTCTCAAAATTTGGACATTGTATTTCAACAAAATACGTGTTTAAAACTAGAGAAGTCATAAGTAAACGGAATATAGTACGTGTACTAACCCCTTGTCCTAATGGACACTGGACAACATACATTTCCATGTATAAGTCCCTAAAGTGTACTAATTCAAATCCCGTGTGTTGTAGGTTGAGAACTGTATTTTCATTAATAATGTCAATATCGTCATTCAATACACCTTATCTTATCCTCAACTGATAAAGGTAAATATTTATAACACAATTCTTAAAATTTATATTTCACTTTATAAAATAAAGATACAGATATTCAATTTTACAAAATTGGTGCATAACAACGGCTATTTAAAAGCAAATATTTGCCGTAAGGCAAAACGAGATGATTTAATCCAATATCATCAATTACAAAGAATTCTGATATTGAGGATCAAAACACACATTTTCCAATATTCTACTCCTTCTCAGTATTTGTAATGCCCTACAGATATGAGTTCCAAACCCGGTAAATACATACCCTGCAGTCAGAATCTAATTGGGAAAGCAGTTTTCAATTAACACCGCATAGGAAAACTGAAATATGAAAATGTTTCGAGTGTGTGGCCGGGTATTCCTAGTAATGTCTCTTCCATTATCCAGATTTATGACAGTATTCACAAATTTCCTTGCCTTCACTGCAATCCCTCTGTATGTCTTTACTTCCTACCTTCTGTACACCATATTTAGGCTAATTGGTTGTCTTCTTTCCCTACCATACGACACTAGCCTATGCTTTGGAAGAAGACTATCCAATAAGCGTAATATGTATACTCTTCTAATACTAGGAGCTCTCACAACCTGAGAGAAGCTAAAAATAAAAGACAACTGAATAATCCTATTCAATTTTTTCAGAACCTGTGGCCATCCTCGAACTGAAACAAGGTTCTTCGAGTTCGTATGTAACTATACGAGATGGCCTTTCCAAACAATATAGATCTCCATAGTGATACAGAGTGTTTTGGAGAAAAGCTAAGGGAAGGTAAGAGTGACAGGGATATATGTGATTTTGTCGTGAATTATGGCAATCCAAAGCCAGATGTAAAAAAGTTCGGTTAACTTGGTTAATGAGTTTTAGTTTAAGTCCATGTTCGAAAACTAGAAAGAGAGAAATGAAACACTCAGCGTGCACTCTAACCTACATTAGATTGGTTAATCACTTTATCTAATCAGGATGGCTCCCACTGTTTCCTTGAATTCTCCTTCAAATCCTTAAAGGAGAATTAGTCGGGATAACCCGAGGAGTAAACTACTCATCAGTGGGAATTGGAACCCAACTATCATCGTGTGATAACTTGATAGAAGCCACTCAAGTCACCACACTCCAGAAGGTATGTGTATGCCTGGCAAGTTTCCTTTATATTTGAAACTCCCGATATGGTTTTTGCCCCTAGAACCCAAGTGACCTTGACAAGGTCAACAAGTCAAAGGGTCCTTGTCAAGTTCAACCCGTCATTATCTTGATTGCATTAGACCCACCAGCATAGACCCTTGATAAGGTCAACAAGGTCAAACGATTGTACTAACCAATCGCATCTAATACTACAAAGCACTAATTAGCTACCGCACACTACGCATTGATAAGGTCAACAAACGTAGCACGAATACTAACCACTACTCGTAAGAAATGACGAAGGGTTACGGCTGATTTTTGATGAAAAACCATTAACATAATGAACTTGATATTGTTGAAGGAACCGGATAGTTTTGAAAAGGAGTGGTTTAGGCTCCACATTTAAAACTAGTAACATAAACCTTTGCTTAAGAGCGAACTCTCTGTTAAGGGATCAAGGCCCTTCCCTCATAGAATGAGGTGTAGGATATTCGTAACTGAATACCTCAATGCAAAGAAAAAGAATATGACTATGGTTTTGAAGAAAACCAAGTAGTTTTAAAAATTGGTTCCGACAACATCATCTAGGTTTATTTTCCTTGCATTAATCAAAATTAATGCAATTCCATCAATTAATCATATCATGCTAGAAAAGAAACGAAAATAGACACGCACATATATGCCATCTACATTCGCCACAGGGTCCTGGGTCTTCACCGTAAAGTTACTTAACTTACGGCAGGGCGGGGAAAGAAGTAGCGCGGATGCAAAACATATATAGCATCTACTATATATATATATATATATATCAGAAGCATCACAGCAGAATCAAACAAAGTATGGAAATGCGGATAATCTAGGAAAAATACATTTCAATAGAGCTAAATATGAAATGCAATTTTCTCGGTCGTGTGGATAGCTCGTAGTATTAGACCCTATACCCCTACGAGTACGGAAAGCCACCCGCCAGTTTCATAAGCGAGGAAATCCTAATCAACGAAATGAATGAGCCACCCAACACTTCCAAAATTCGGTGACTTAGGCACCCCTCCGCGGGTCAATCCTATACCCCCTATGAGTGCCGCGAATAGCCCGCTAATTCTAGAGTAAGGAAGCACGGTCTCAACGCTATGAGATGGAGGCCTGTTGCCCTTTAAAACCTGGCTACTCGAGCACTCCACCGTGGGGTAATCCTAAGGTATGTAATGAAAAAAAACTAAATATACAATGGTGACTACGTCCGCAGCCTGGACGCACCCTAAAGAATAATACAAGCCGCGATGACGACAGTCTACATGTCGGACGCTCGCCATGCAATATGAATATACATTACATCACAGAGAATAACATCTAATACTACACAATTCGTGCTATCCATCGCGACAAATTTAACACAACCATAACTACTAAGCAAAATCTATCACAAAACAAGCAAACTTGCGAGTATCAATTCCGTAACCCTGACTAATTAATATGTATAACAATTAGATGACGTTTTACCAAACGTTATGATACACGCAACCATCATAAAGCCTACGACAATTGAACACCGCATACAAATAACCAACACTTCAATTTTCCAAAACACCGAAAATCAAGTGTGCTGAAAACCGATAAGAAATTCCATGCTAAAACCCACTCCGGGAGTCCGAAATGAGCTCGGATTGAGATGAAATTTCACGAAAGGCCCCGGCATAAAATTAACTTCGACCTAGAGGCACCTGGGGAGTACATACTCCCTAGGCCACCCTAAGGTGGCCCAAGGGGTATGCAGACCCGAAACTGCCTTCAGAGGCAGTTTCGGGTCCCCACCCCTAAGGCCACCATTTGGGTGTTCTCAGGGATGTAGGCCCTCCTTAGGTCCCCCCGAGGTTTCCGCGCACCTCTCCACGGCTTCTCGGTCCAAAACGAGAGCCCGTAGGGAGTCAAAACATCAATGCAATATGGAATTGCTCACTGGTTTAAGCGCAGTTTTTGCGGAGCAAAAACTGGCGGAATTCGGAAGTTGTGTCTATCTTGTTTATGGTGTTTGGGTGGTTCTGATACCATTGAAAGTTCCTAGTGCCCTCACCGCTAACCCGTGGCCAATGCGGAATCCGAAAACAAAAATTTTCTAGGCACTAAAAATTTATACCCTAAAATCTAAACCAAACACCTAAATTAGAATACTAACAAGATAAAATTCACAACATTTGTAGCGTCTTCATTTGCTCCAATTGGGTTGACCTCTAGTATGCTCTCAAGAGCTCCGGATCATGCTTGAAAGCTGGTCTCCCTTCACCGAAGATGATCCACCCGAGAGAATTAAGTTCAAGCTTCAACTTCATCCATGAAATAACTAAAAATCCTAGGATCCTAATCTAGAATTCTTAGTGATCTGTGTGAGTGTTATGATGATTTTTTTTCACTTAATTCTTTTGAATCTCAACTTATGAGAAGGTAGAGGAAGAAGAAGGAGGAGGAGCCATGGAAGAGAGAGAAACAAAAATGGTGGAATGAAAAATCCTTTTTCAATTCAAGCATGCTTCATGTATTTTGTAAAAAGAATTTTTTTTCATTTTAAAACTATAACCATTCTTGAATAGTATTTGCAAATAAATTATAAATTCATTTGCCCATACCCTCCACCATTTCACTTTTCCATCTCATTTTTTAATTTCTTAAAAAGAAAAATCTTGAAATGAGTTTTCTGTCTTCTAGAATTATTCTTGTATAAATACAAGAATACGTCCCCGAAAATACATGCCCGTATTCGTATCAAAATATGAATACACAAGAGATAGAAAAATGCAATGAACATAATACAAGAATATACATATCGAAATATATATATATATATATACATGTAAATTATTAAATAAAAACTTAATTTAATAATCTGGCTTAATCCTAAGCCGGCTAGTATGATCATCCACCCGATTAAAATCTGTGTGGCTAGCACACACACCCAATCAGAACCCTACACGTATTAATATATGGCTACTACATATTTTTGTCTGAACCGGGAAAATCCTCTGTGTGGGACTCTAAAGACTCGTCAATACGCCGGCAGTAGGTTTAACCATAAGCACATTAGCGGCACTAGCTGTACGTAACAGCTACCCAGGTATTGAGCGAAAGGAAGAACGACGAGCAAACTCATCCTTACCCCTACTGAGCCTGTCTATGATAATCTCCGTATAGTCCGGTCTCTTCGTCTGAGATAATCGCATATCGGGTCTAGGGGTAGATAACATCAGACCCCTACTAACCCGATAAGTCGTGTTGGTCTGAAGCTCATGACCCACTGAGAAACTACTGATATCACATCAGTAAATCTCATCCACCTTGGCCAAGGATTTCTGGTGATGACTGACCCAACACAGCGCGGCATCAACTCCCAATACCGGGAGAGACGAATCCTTGACGATTGTTCACTGCCTCCATTTGTTTCGGGACTATATCCAATTAAAAACTGTTTGTATGACTCCTTTGAGTCGTGATAGGGTAGTAATCTAAGCACGGTGGGAACTCATACGAGACAAATAAAAATCTCAGCTCAAAGGACTAACCTGTACTCATGCCACAAGAGAACTACCATCTGACGATAGGTATAATACCATCTAGAAGTTCTCGGCGAGTCCATCCGATGTACTCACCTCCAGTGAGCATCTGTATACTATCTTAGGTGACTCAACGCCAATGGCTTATGAGACCGGCCACCGCCCCTCGTCGGGATCTCGAAAAATATACACTAGTCTACTTTGGAGTTTCGATGCCCAGTCTCGATACACTCTTGACTAGGAACATTTAAGGATGTGCTTATGGACCACCCAGCTCCCACTTATATGATTGCCACCATAATGCTGGCAGTCAAGAAATAATCCTACAGGCTTTATCAGAATGTATACACATAATGATAAAGGCAAACCAGATAGCATACTATCATCTCGAGTAAGACTGTTCTACCTGTATAGGTCCTTGTTCAATTATCATAATCACCTACCTGTAATTACAATAATTGCTTTGAGGGCACTATATCCAACAATGGGGGGTTCTCTCTCTTTTTTAGATCAATCTCATATGCTCCTATTTATAGGAGAGACGAATGATCAATTAGTTTGAGAAAATCTCTTATTAAGAGATCTCAATTGATCACATGATCAAGCGGTGATGTTTTGACACTTTTGGATCCGTGATCCAAGGGGTTCTCTATTTAACAGAAAAAATCTTTCTCGTTTTTTAGAAATATCAGGAAAATATTTTCCAAAGATAGAAATTATTCTCTATATGAAGCAAGCTCTTTAAAAACTTGGCGGCTTGCACCACATGCCTTGCACGTGAGGCGCGGCCTAAAGAGCTGGCATCAGCGCCACGTGTATTGCACGTGTGGCATGGCCTAAGGAGCAGACATCAGCATCATGTGCATTGAGGTGTGACACTTGTGCCAAGGCTGGCTATGGTCCGGCTTGCGCCGAAAATGGCATTGGAGCTTGGGTATTGAGCTTAATCTCGGAAAGCCACGATTTGGGCGGGAACAAATTCCTCCCAGGTGCATTGCACATGGGTGCAACGGTGTCCGGTCTTAATGCCGTCGGATCCTCCTAGTGATGCTGGGATCCGAACTGACCGTACATCCCTGTAAATATAGCATTAGACTTTGGGGAGGACCGTGCCTCTATTTTTTTTTCTCTTGAGAACTTAGTTTCTCGTTTTAGAGCTCAGTCTCTACTCCGAAGTTTAGTATTTTCCTTGAAAAGTTTAATCACTAGACTGTTTTGTCAAAAACTTGGTAAGCACCCAATTTTTTAAGTGTTTAATCTCTGATGCTTAATTTTAAGCACCCCTTTTGGGATTTTTGGAGTATAAGCTCCAGTGAGCATGAGCTTCTTGGGTTTAACTTTGCGAGCCGCCATTTTTACTCAATGGGGTCACGTGGCAATGAAGTTAATGACTCCACGATTTGAAATTATAGCACTTTTGCTGACGTTTCTCCTGTTTTCTTTTCAGGTACCATGGCTAGTCGGTTATATTCCATCGGGCAAATCATTTCCAATGCCCATATCCTCTCTTACGAACCAAGATACTCTACTGTCCAGTGCAACGCCGTATTGTGTCGCTTTGAAGACCATAATGGGTGATTGCTTCCACGCCACTTTTCCATACTGCATATGATCTTTAAAGAAATCTGGAACACTTTACCGGGGCTCTCCGAGGCGACGCCGCTCCAAGCACTTGATGAAGCCGAAGAAAAAGTGCACTCGGTTTATCTGATGAGCCTGATCTCAAAAAGGCGAAGAGACAACGTCATCACGCTTCTGCATCAGATTTATCAACAGAAAATGATAATATCCTCATACGAGAGGACGAAATATATAAGTGGCGACCCCGAAGCTTATCTTTGTGAATGGGCGCACAAGAAGATGGTAGACGATGCTTTGAAAGTTTTGCTTCATTTTATCTTTGAATTCATCATTCCTTGTACCTACGCTTGTATCTTGTCGTTGTAAACTTTGAATGATGAAATAAACTTTATTTTGAATGTTTGTCCTTTGTAATCCATCTTTTGACGTATGAATGAAAAACACCTTTTGTTCGCGAGTTGCACTTCTTCTATGCTTATGCTAAAACGTTTTTGCTTTGTTTATTTACTCGTCCCGGAGCATTCAGTTTACCTTCTTTTTAGGCATGGGTAACTTAATACCGACGTTAACATACCCCGTTAGTATAAAGAGCCATCAGGTTTGTGGTACTGCGTGTAGTCTGTCCCACCGTTGTTTTGGCTGATTTCTTTTCGATTTGCATTCCTTCAAAATGATGTTCGAGTAGCTGTGCACTTGCCATATCTACAATCCTTTATGAAGCGGGATATGACATTTCAAGTAATCTTCTTAGGCTGGTATCGCCATATTGCCGTCAGAGGATTCGGCGTTAGGCATCACTATGACGCTTTACCTTGAGGTCAGACTCTTTTTGAGTCTTAGAGAAGTCATAACTTCACCCTTCTGAGGTGAGATGACATTGTTTCCTTAATAAAAGAGCAAAGATCTGTTCAAAAATCAAGAGGCAACGCCTCACGTGTTTGCCACGAGGGCGCCAGCGCCAGAATTAAAAACTCTTAAAAGAGCAAAGCTCTGTTCAAAACTCAAGAGGTAGCGCCTCACGTGTTTGCCACGAGGGCGCCAGCGCCATAGTTAAAAGAGCAAAGCTCTGTTCAAAACTCAAGAGGCAGCGCCTCACATGTTTGCCACGAGGGCGCCAGCGCCAGAGTTAAAAACTCTTATTGGCGCCGCACATGCACAGCACGTGAGCTGGCGCCTGGTAGAATTAAATTCTACTCTCTGTTAAACAGAGCCGTTGGATCGAAGATTCAAAGGAGATGATAAATCATCAAAATGCAGAAATAATTCTGTTGAGCAAATATTCCTCAAATCTTTCTAGACAAGAAAGATTACTCTCTGTAAAACAGAGTATCGTTGGATTAAAAATCCAATGGTGATTAAAGAATCATCGATCGATAGAATAAATTCTGTGTGGGAAAATATTTTCCTAATCTTGTTAAAAATAAGAAAAATATCTTCTGTAAAAAAGTAGTCTTTGTATCAAAGATCCAACGGTGGGTAAAATCCCCAAATCAATTAAGATCTCTCAATGACAAATTTCTTCAACTAATCAACAGATTTGTCTCTACTATATAAATGACCCAAGACTTCAAGTCTAGAAAGGAGGAACCCCCCATAAGCTTAAAAAAAAGAAAAAAGAAGAAGAGAAAGCTTAGAAAGAACAGAGAATTAAATTCTCGAGGAAGAAGAACTCTCTTCTTAGGAATTATAGGTAAATAAAAGTAAATAAAAATCATGTGGATCATTTAAAAAAAAAGAAAGAGAGAACTCAAGAGTGCTTATCACTCAGTAGCTGGCGCTCAGCGTCCAGCGCCCCACGTGCCCATCATGTGGGCGCTACAAAATAAGGAGTGCTTAGCACTCAAGGGCTGGCGCTCAGCGCCCAGGGTCCTACGTGCCTCTCATGTGGGCGCTACAAAATAAGGAGTGCTTAGCACTCAGTGGTTGGCGCTCAGCGTCCAGTTCCTCACGTGCCCCTTACGTGGGCGCTACAAAATAAGGAGTGCTTAGCACATAATGGATGGCGCTCGGCGCCCAGCGTCTCACATGAACCTCACGTGGGCGCCACAGAACATAAGAGTGCTTGACACTCATCATTCAGCACCTGGCGCTTAGTGTCTCGCGTGCTTTGCACGTGGGCACTATAAAGAGTGATCGGCACTCCACATGTAGAGACAAAAGAAAAGAGAGAGTAAAGTGTGAGCATCAGAACTCACATAAGTGCTTAGCATTTTTTTCAAGAAAAAGGGACTGAGCCCATACCAGTGCTTAGCACTTCTTTTAAATCAAAGGAAAATTGAGTGGTCCAAGCCCAAGTTGGCTAGGTTCCTAATTCAGATCAACTGAGCCCATGGACTCATCGTTTCCCAAACATGACTCATGACATCCGAAAAAACAATCGAGCCCCCAACCGCTCGTATACCTTTAAGTTGATCTTAATCTCAAATGAGATTAACGATCCTTAAACCAACCAAAACCCAAATCTAAGAATATACGGATTTGGACTAATCCACGCCCTACGGGATACAACATAAATTAGTCTCCGTATACAATCTACGAGCAACCAAAAAAAACAAAAAAAACACACACGACACGAAGTGAAGTTCTGGAGCCGGAGAAAGTGGTTATCGCAATGCGGTAACATAATTAACTGTAGGGGCTTGCGCCTGCAGGGAAGAGCGTCCCCACAATCAAAAACCCCTCACAAACGAGAGAGAATCCGACGAAGTCTGCTACAACGGCCGCATCCGTCCAAAACCTCCGATATACAGTGCCATAAATCAACTTGGTATTTTCAGAGAGGTGGACGGATAAACCCAAATAGCATCTGCCCCTAAATTCAGGTAAGACGATCTACGCGGTCCGTCCCCTTTTTCGGCGGTGAACAGATTCTGACACGCCCGGTGGGACCTTTTCTTCTTTCCACTCCACACTTCGTGTGTCGTGTTCGTGAACAAATCGCGGTTTACTATGGTTACCCCTGAATTCGAAGTACTAAGATTTGGTGTCCTGCTCCTGTGTAGAGAAAAGAACATCAATGGCTTCCAAGTGTACCTGCAACAGCGACTCCCGCTCTGTCCCTGCTGGAGGAGTGACATACGGGCCCCAAGCGGCCTCCATCTTTGCAATGCCAATGGAACAGGTGACTCAAGCCATCACTGGACTGTTCTTTGGGACCATGATCCCGCCAGCAGGCTTCAATGCCCCAGTGCCACCATAAGAAGCTCCCAAGAAGTCGGTCTTCGATCGACTTGCAATCTCCACGGCCTCTCTCAACGGGTCATCCAATTCTAACACCGCAGTCTTCAATAGACTGATCCAAAGCTCCAGTGGGCCTGCAAAGAGGCTCGCAATACCTGAAGGGGTTATCCCAAAACGGATAGCCGTTCCAGTTCCGGCGGGTGAAATCGTCAAAGGGGCTTCTCCTGCTAAAGGACTGGTCTTCGCAAGATTGGCCGTTCCAACTCCTGCTTCCGACGAAATCATCAAGACTATTTCCCTTACCAAAAGGTCGGCCTTCAAAAGATTGACTGTCCTATCTCAACAGACATCAGTCTTCAACAGGCTGGCACCGGCAGTAGCCCTTCCCCAAAACAGGGGGCATGACGAAGCCACTTCCACAATGGAGGCAATCCCGTCTGCAAGGCATGCTCGATGTCGCCATTGGCTCTAAATGAGAAAAGCTGGGGGCAACTCTCCCTCTGAACATACTCCACAAGCTCTAATGGTGGAAGTTGACGCTGTTGTTCCAACCGGGAACAACTTTGAACTGCTTAGGAGGGTGCGAAAGAACTCTCCGACCGCGGTGCTGAAGAAATCTCCCCCACCTGTTGAAAACACGATACAGGCAAAGCTGGAGCAACCCCCTCAGCGGATCTCCTCCCGAATCCATAGGGTCTGGCGTAAAGTCCAAGATTCTATGATCAGTAAAGACTACTCTCACCGACTGAAGAAAATAAAGGCTCGGCAAGAGGAGGACCATCCATCCACTATGCAGCGAGGGACTTTTTCTTCGAGGGCGCCTGTTACAATGGTTCCTTCGACTTTGACTTCTCACAAAAAGAGAAGGCCAGAGAATCTCCCGCTTTCTGCGGCAAATCCCAAAGGGGAAGGATCCAAACGCTCCAAGTTTGGGGGCATGATCGTGCACACGGTGTACATGGCTTCTGAAAAAGAGGAGAGCCCTGCTTCCGTGGCTCATCAGCCACAAACTCGGTCGTCGAAAAAAGCTCAGGTGTAGCAACAAAAGCTCCAAGAGATGTTGACGAAAATGGAAGTACTCACCGGGCAGAAAGAAAGCCAGGAAGCCGTGTCCGAACAATTCCAGGAACAGGAGATCGATACGGAGTTCTTGCGAAGGATACTGGAAAGAAAAGACAAGGAGGCCACGAAACAAGCCGCTAATATGAAGCAGATGGCGCTTCTGTTCCAGGATATGGTTGGAATGATGATCCAGCCAGAACCTCCAGCTGAAGACCCGCCAATAATTATTGAGGATGATAGAGGGGAGACATCAAACCCTCATCCGGCTTTATCGATGGCCAGGGAGGAGACGATCTCCAAGACTGCCTTCGATGACTACATAGCTCAGCAAATACGGGCTCATCAGGCAAGCAAAGCGGCTGTCCAAGTCGTCAAGACCGGGCAACCGTACCCAGGCTGGTACGATCAAATCAAGTACCTGCCGGGGTATACGATCCCCAAGTTCCATGTGTATAAGAAGACAAGAACCCGCATCAACATGTCGCCCAATTCAGAGCTTTGTGTGGCAATACTGGAGGCGATGACAAATTTCCGCTTCGCCAGTTCGTTGGCAGCTTGTCAAAGACGGCGTTTGAATGGTACTCGGACTCCTAAATGACTCCGTCAAAACATTCACAGAGACGGAGTTACTGTTCACACAGCGGTTCGCGAGTGCACCCCGATTACGGCGTTAATCAATGCCAGGGTGAAGCCAGGAGAGACCTGGGTTCAATACGCAATCCGGTGGCGGAACCTATAGTCGAAATGCAAACAACACATAGAAGAGGCTCCTGCTGTGGGCATGTTCATAGGGACTCTCGATCTTCAGGCGACTGTGTTCTAGTTTATGATGTTCTTTAAGCCGATCACCTTCCAGGCTTTGATTGACAAACTGGCCCAAATGGACCAGATGGGCCACATACCTCCTTCTTAAAAAATGGACCTTTGGAATGCAAATGGTAAAAGAAAAGCGGCCTTTGTTGCTAACACTCAAAAACAGCCAAGCAACTTGAAACCGGTTGCTCGCCAAAACAACGTGCTCCCGCGCCAATCTCTCGAGGAGAAGCTAGAACGTCCTTACTCGTTTCCCCGTGATAAAACGAGGAGACTGTTCAAACCGGCGATGTGCAACAAGCTCATCACACTGCTGGATCCGAGACGTCCGCTACAGCCTGGTGACGTCAACAGTCCCAACTACTGCTCCTACCACAGAGTAGTGGGTCACCCAATTGAGAATTGCTACGTCTTCAAAAACTGGGTCGATGACCAATACCAACAAGGAAAGTTTGTGCTATCCGAAAACTGGAGGGTGAACCCACCGCAGAAGCACGCTCCTAAAAAGGTAGATACGCCGAAGGCATCATGCTCGTTTGTGGAAGAAGCTCCTTGGGAAGTGGTCCTTTCAGCTAAAACTAAAAGAATGCTGAAGGATCTTCAAGCATGTCCGGCGATCATATGGAAAATCCCGCTGGAGCCCGAGATCATTGAGGGAATGCTTAAACCGCGTCCAACACCGAAAACTACTAACGAGGGGCAAGACCTCCAGGCCAAGCCTTCGAAGTCTTCGAAGAAAAAGAAGAAGACCAAGAAACCCGGGTAGCTCGACGACAATTGTACGGATCTGCAAAAATACATCGACGCACTGGAGGAATACAACCAAAAGGATCGGACCCCAGTCACACTCGAAGAGTTTCTCAACCACATCCTTGAAAACGGAGACAGTGACATTGATGAAGGAAATGACTCGTCAGAAGAACCTGAGGATTATGTAGCGAGTTGCCACATGGTCTCTCATTCGTCGTTAAAAAATGAAGAGACCCCCTCGGAGTCAGAAAATGGCGTAGAGAAGATGGGGTAAGACCAGTGCAAAAATCCCTGGAGCCGTCAGACGACTTGATTGACAGGCTTATAAACGAAGCCTTTCAAAAGAGCAAAGCTAACCGATAGCGTGAAACGACCATATATGAAAAGGCCAAGCGTCAGTGTTAGGATGAAGAAGCTGCGGCGAGAAAGAGTCACAAAGTACTCCAACCAGATCAAACCACACCTGCGGCAGACAAAAGCACGTTTAAGATAGGGAAACGGTTCGCCAAAGCCCTGTCAATGGGAATGAAGCTGCCACCTTTCAAAGGAAATACTCCCGGGAGTACGTGCCTCGACGAAGCGGATGTACATCCGAACTACTGCTTGTACCATCGGAGGGGCACACACCCCACCGAAGAGTGCAATGCCTTCAAGAAGTGGTGGTAAGGATACGTTGCCCACCGACAACACTTCAAACGAATGAAGCGAAGTCCGTCGGGAGCTGAGAAGCAAGACAAATGAGCGTGAAGGAACAGCTGGTAACTGTTATATGGTTGATACTGTTTCGACAAAAGAAAAATTTCAAGTTCTTACCTTCGGGAGCGATTCTGATGAAGAAATAACCCTCGGCCCTCTCTTCAAAGAATCCACCTCTGGAAAAGAAGAAGAGGAGAAGAACCGCGAGAACATTCAGCTGCGTAACCGTACGTTGCCTGAAAAGAACATCGGGCCTACAAATAAAGGTTCAAGCAAAAGAGACAAGGGGAAGGAAAAAGTCCCTGAGGAAATTGTCCTCGATGATAGAGTCGTCAAAGAGCTTGCAGCCAAGAATCCGCCTAAGAAAAACAAGGTGGATTACAATGTTCTGACACATATGAGGAAGATACCATCACAACTGAGCATACTGGATGCTCTTCTCTTGTCCAAAGAGGCACGAGATTTTCTGATCAAGGAATTACAAGAGCCTGATCAGTTCCAAGTTTTCCTTGAAGAAGCAAAGATGAAGGACGAGCTGGCAGAGTTCATACAGTTGACATTACATTCGGCGATGAAGATCTCCTCCTTGGAACATGCAAGCACAACCGTCCTCTATACGTCACCGGGTATTGCCATGACAGCAAGATAGGCAAAATCCTGGTTGACAACAGGTCCTCTATCAACCTTCTCAACATGAAGGTGCTGAAGGGGATCTGCATGAACGCTCAGCACCTGTCCTGGGACAAATCTCTGGGTTCGACTCGCAGTCATCACGGATACTTGGGTCCGTAATACTGACATTACGCTTCGGGATGCTCGTCACTGACATCAAATTTCATTTCATCGAGGCCAAGACTTGTTACGACGCTTTGCTCGGCAAGCCTTGGTTACATGAGTACAACATCATCCTTTCTACACAATATCAGTGTATGAAGTACTTCAAAGACGGCCTCGAGTACACAGTTACAGGGGAGCTAAAACCGTTCTCCGTAAATGAAGTTTGCAAATATGAAGACGCCAAGTACTTCTTACCAGACTTCGAAGACACGGAAAGATGTCATAAACCGAAGAATAAACAAAAAACCGTCGCCATTATCCTGATCTTTGGGAGCGATACCGATGAGGATGAAGAGATAGTCTACTCAGGACAACCCCAAGGTAACAGGCTAGGACCATCTACTCCTATTTTGGTCTTTGGCAGTGACTCTGAGGACGATGCCAACGCAGTGTTCTCCATCCGCCCGTTAATGCAGACCTTTGCTGGAGTTGATCAGAGTTTACAAATTACCATGGTTCCGCAGCGGCATTATAAATAACTCGATGCACTTGATACATATAGCATACAAGAGTTGCAGACTTTCTACGTCCCTTCTAGGCGAAGAGGTGAAAAGGAGACCTCTTCTATCGATTTACGGAGACTAAAGTGGAGAAAGAAGACTGGCATGGTGCCGAACTTGCGCTCGACAGGCTTCAACCAATCCGTCTGTCCAGATATTACGCAGAGGGATTGAAAAGGCTATTAAGATACCAAGGTGTACCCTTCAAACAAACTGCTCGACAAGCCCAGTTCTACAACAAGATTTGGAACGTTCCCAGGATTCAGCGAAAAATGCCCAACGGAAGGATAGAGACGACTGGGCTTGGATACGTTTGGTCCAAGAAACGGGAGCAGTTCCATGGTTGCCATGTTATAAATGACTCCGGTGGAGAAGGGAATGCTCTTCCAGATAGCGCTGATATTGAACCAGAACGAAATCCCGCTGTAAGAATACCAAGTCCGTCATTCGAAGAACAGATTGACAAGCTAATAAGGGAAGCGGGTCAAAAGGTTCGGGATGACCACAGCCGCGAAATGTCCATTTATGAGAAAGCCAGGACGCAACGTCTCATTCAGCAGTCTACGGAAAGAGAAGACTATGATGCCCTTCACCCTCAGCCCGCTGTGCACTCTCATGGCAAGGTAAAATCCCGACGCAGAAGCAATAACAAGGTGAAGATTTAGAATGGCGTTCAAAAATAGCGAAGCGGGTCCAAGAAGCCATGCGATCGAGAAAAAGTTAGCTGGAATCCGTCTTTTATGAAGAAGATGGGTCGGGAATACTCGTTCCCTCAAGACAAGACGAGGAAACTATTTGACCTTGTCATGAAGCATCAAATGATGACGCTCCCGGAGTCTCGGTACCTCGAATAGATAAACGAGGTCCATCATCCAGATTATTGCTCCTACCACCGAGCAATAGGACATCCTCTTGAAGGCTGCTTCACCTTCAAAGACTGGGTTGAAGACCAGTATCAGCAAGGCATGTTTGCTCTATCCGACAGTTGGAGGGTAACCCACCACAAAAGCATGAGTCAAAGGCAACCTATATAGCGAGAGTAGAACCAGATCAACATCGGTCTTGGAAACAAACTCTTACCTGCCACGTTATAACATTCTCAAAGGAGGGAGAGCATAAGAATATGGACAACCTCTCCTAGTGCCTCGCAGATGAGGACGAGGACGAGATAATCTCAGAGTTTCCACCGGTGCCAAAAGAATTAGAAGATGGGATACACACCACGGCAGACAATCTAAGGAAAATTGACTTAGGAATGGAAAACGATCTAAGGCCAACGTTTGTCAGTGATCTATTGTCTAAAACATAGGTGGCCACACTATAAGACGTGCTTACACAATATAATGACTGCTTCACATGGAATTATTCCGAGATGCCGGGACTAGATCCAGAAATTGTGGTGCATAAACTGGCTATATCGCCGGACGCTAAGCCAGTCAAGCAGGCGCCAAGAAGAATGCGGCTCGAACTTGAAATGAGTATCAACGCCGAAGTTAAGAAGCTAATCGACTCCGGCTTCATCCAAGAAGTTCAATACCCTGACTGGATCTCCAATATCATTCTGGTAATGAAGAAAAATGGGATAGTACGCATCTGCGTAGACTTTTGGGATCTCAACAAAGCTTGTCCGATGGATGACTTCCCAGTGCCTGTTACCGAGCTGATGATCGATAACACATCCACCCATGAAGTCTTCTCCTTCATGGATGGATCTTCGGGGTATAATCAAATAAAGATGCATCCCGAAGACTAAAAGCATATTGCCTTCCGGACTTCGCTGGGCGTATTCTGCTATAAAGTGACGCCCTTCGGTCTGAAGAACGCTGGCGCTACCTGCTAAAGGGCCATGATGAAGATCATCGATGACCTCATACATAAGATTGTCGAATGTTATATCGACGACCTCGTGGTGAAAAGCAAATCGTACGAGGAGCACTGGGAGCATTTGAAAATAGTGTTCCAGCGTCTTCGGAAATATAATCTGAAGATGAACCCCCTGAAATGCGCGTTTGGAGTCTCCTCAAGCAAATTCCTAGGATTCATCGTACGATACCGAGGTATCGAAATAGACCCATCAAAGATCAAGGCGATTATGGAAATGCCCTCGCCAAGAACTCTCAAACAATTGCGGTCTCTCCAAGGAAAGCTCGCGTATATCTGACGGTTCATAACCAACCTCTCCGGAAAATGCCGCCCCTACAGCCATTTAATGAAGAAGAGGACCTTGTTCATTTGGGATCTTAAATGCCAAAGTGCACTGGACGAAATCAAGTAATATCTGCAGAATCCACCGAAACTGACCGCTCCGGTCAAAGGAAAGCCCCTCATCCTATACACAACAGCCTTTGAAGGTTCTCAAGATGCGCTATGGGCACAGGAGAACGATCAAGGAAAGGAGAGAGCTCTCTATTATTTGAGTCGAGTTCTCCTGGAGGCAGAAAACAACTACCCCCATCGAAAAGCATTGCCTAACACTGATCTTCGCGATAACGAAGCTTCGACATTATGCCTTGGCACATGAGGTCCATCTCATATCAAAAGTGGATCCTCTCAAATATTTGATGTCAAGAGCCATACTAACGGAAGGCTTGCCAAATGGGCCCTCCTCTTGATGGAGTTCTCGATAACGTATCGGCCCCTCAAGACAGTGAAAGGACAAGCCATCGCCGACTTTCTTGTTGAACATCCAGTACCAGCCGATTCTCTCTTAAATTGTGGATTGCCAGACGAACACGCGTTTGAAACAATATACGGGGAGAAAGAAGGGAGTGATGCCCAATGGGAACTATACTTCTACGGAGCATCTTCCTTGAAGAAGCGAAAGCAAAGCACCTTTATAATCAAAGCTGGGGTGGGTTTTATCTTCGTGACTCCGCAAGGAGGGATAATGCGTTTCGCCATTTCCCTGACAGAACCAAGGACAAACAACGAGGTTGAATATGAAGTTTTGATAGCGGGTCTTGAGTTGGTAAAATATGGCGAAAGGCTGCAGCAACTGCTGACTCAAATTCCTTCCTACATCCTGGAAAGCATACCGTGTACGGAAAATAGCAAGGTAGATGCGTTAGCCAAGCTCACTAAAGAACTGGCCGACGAGAACCTCGATGATGTAAGGATCATTGTGCAAAGCTGTTGGATTCTCGCGCCAGCAGAAATATCTCCGGAGTCGTCTGAAGGAAAGGAAGCGACCAAACAAGCAGCCTGCCAAATAGAAGACGAAGAAAAGGCTAAGGATTGGAGAGAAGTCTTCATAAACTACTTCAAGTCCCATCAAACACCCGAAGACGCGTCGTCAAGACTTCAACTCATGAAACGAGCTCTATCCTTCACCTTCGTCAATGATACTCTATATAAGAGATCATTCGACTATCTGTGGCTGAGATGCCTGGGACCAGAAGAAGAAAAAAGGATCGTCCAAGAAACTCACGACAGAATCTGCGGTTCTCATCAAGCCGGACCTAAGATGAAGTTGAAGATCAAGAGAATGGGTCAGGACTGCATCGAATACATGAAGCAGTGTCACTCGTGCTAAATTCACGGGGACTTCATCCACCAGCATCCAAATCCGCTACACCCAACATTGGCTAGCTGGTCGTTCGAAATATGGGGAACCGATATAATCGGGCCTATCGAACCAACGTCATCTAAACGACATCGGTTCATATTGGCAACAACCGATTACTTCTTTAATTGGGCAGAGGCAATACCGCTAAGGGAGATGAAGACGGAGAATATCTTTTATTTCTTCAGAACACACGTCATCTATCGGTTCGGCACTCCGCGACGAATCATCTCGGATAATAAGCTGGCCTATAAAAGCCATAAGATCAGCCGCTTCACGTAGCAGCATAATATAGATTGGAGATACTCTTCAGTCTATAATCCCCGAGCTAACGGGCTAGCTGAGGCTTTCAACAAGACCTTGTCGAAGATCATAAAGAAAACGGTGTCCAGAAACATAAAGGACTGGCACAGGAGACTGCATGAAGCTCTCTGAGCTTATCGAACCACGTTTAAAACAACCACGAATACAACGCCATTCGCGTTGGTATTCGGCATGGAAGCGGTGCTTCCCTTGGAGATAGAGTTACCCTTTCTATAAGTGGCAATTCGATATGAGCTGACGGATGAAGAAAATGCCCATCTTCGGTTTGAGGAGCTCGATGCCCTCAATGAAACTCGTCTCATAGCACAGCAAAACCTGGAAGCTTACAAAGCAAGGATGACGCGCTCATATGAAAGACTAAGTAGGCCAAGAACATTCCGCCAAGGCAAACTCGTGCTAGTTGTCAAAAGACCTATAATCCCCAACCGTGCAAAGCGGGGGAAAATCAAGCCAAACTATGAAGGTCCGTACATCATAGACAAGATCTACCAAGGTGGGTCCTACTTGCTCATGGATATGCATGGCGAAAGACCCTTCCGACCAATAAACGGCCGGTTTCTTAAGAAATACTACGCTTGATAAGTCATAACTCAGGTTAATGATAGATGACGACGCTCGTGTCCGCTCGCTGTCTTCCTGAGTCCAGACTCTATAAGTAGTATCCGGCAAAACTTCGCCCCGAAGCTGGCCCTGGACCGAGATGTCCCTAAACTAACAACGGACCGAGATGTCCCTAAACTAACAATGGACCGTAATGTCCTTAAACTAAATACGTTGCCTCAAACATGGCGATAGTGGAAGTCAAGTCCAAAAGTCCAGCGGCGAGGACTGCAACTCAAGTTCCGCTGGCTAATAGCTACCCCGATGGTGAACTCCCCCTAAGTGCCATTGGCAAATAAAGGGGTAAAAAAATATCCACAAGCGAGATGGGCATGGATGAAAACCCGAAAGAGCGCCGTGAGTAAAAACAGCAGGGCTACCAGCGAGCTTGTGAAAATCTGAAAGAGCGCAATCTCGTTGTTAAAAAAAAAACGGTACGTCCACAAGCGAAATGGGCACAGATGAAAACCCAAAAGGGCGTCGTGAGTAAAAATAGCAGGGCTACCAGCGAGCTTGTGAAAACCCGAAAGGGCACAATCTCGTAAAATTTTCACTTACGAGATCCTCTCGACTCGTAAGGAGAACTCCCCCTGTGAGACCCTCACGGCTCATAGGGTTCAAAGTCTTATGTTACGGGGATCCAAACCTGTCCTTAAGCCATCATATTCCCCACGTTGCCCTACAAGCGGTCTGATATTGGCTCTTTTATACAATCCATGGGCACAAATAAACGATTTCCCCCACCAAGTTCCACCAATGACAAGGAATTTCCTCATATGGTGAACGACACTTGTAAGTCCTCTCGACTTATAAGGAGAAAACAATCTTGTAATATCTTTACTTCTTATAAGAGAACACATACTTAGGAATTCCCATGATTCCTAGGGAGAAAATACACCTATGAGATCCTCACGACTTGTAGGAAGAAACACCTTTATGAGACCCTTATGGCTCATAAAGTTAAAAAGCCTTAGTCGGCAGGATCCTAACCCTGTTTGCTAAGCCACATTTTTTCAAATCAGCAAAGGCAAATGATGATTCGCTCCTGGCAACATCCCAGTGGTAGGATGCTGATACCTAAATCGGTATCAAATCCCAAGTCCTATCACGACAGATGATGATTCGCTCCTGGAAATATTCCAGTTGCAGCGGTACTAATGCCAAGATTGGTATCAGATCCAAGTTCCATACTCGCAAAAAAAAATCAATGAGCCAAAATAAATGCATATGAAACAGCCGAAATGATGGGACAACTCGCAATAAAAATCAGCGAGCAAAATATATGCATATAAAAATAGCCGAAATGTTTGGGCAACTCGCAATAAAAAGCAGCGAGTAAAGAGAAAAGGATAGCCGAAATGATTGGGCACCGCGATAAAAAGCCGAAATGATTGGGCAATCACGACTTTCGTTTTATAGAAAGCTGAAATGATAGAGCATCGCAGAAAGAAATTAAGAAAATGATGAAACTTCTGCCCTGCAGGTGAGTCCACATCGACCACTGTATATAATCCATGGGCACAAACGAATAGGGAACCATATTTTCCCACCAGGCTCCATCAAAAGGAGTTCTAAATCTCGACGGTTCACAGACAGCTTAGAGATCAACAACGGCGTTTCTTCTCACTCCAACAGGATGCAGACGCGACGTCAACAAAGCGGAGCCATGGCGAAGTCCCTAGTTCCAGGTCCCGACGGTTCACAAACAACCTAGTGACCACCTCGACATTTGTCTCGTTACAGCAAACGCTGCATCAACAACGGCGTTTCTTCTCACTCCAGCAGGATGCAGACGCGATGTCAACAAAGTAGAGCCATGGCAAAGTCCCTAGTTCCAGGTCTCGACGGTTCACAAACAACCTAGAGACTACCTCGATGCTCATCTCATTACAGCAGACGTAATGTTAACAAAACGGACCCATGGAAAAGTCCCTAGTTCCAAATCTCGACGGTTCACAGATAGCCTAGAGATCAACAACGGCGTTTCTTCCTGCTCCAGCAGGATGCAGACACGATGTCAACAAAGCGGAGCCATGGCGAAGTCCCTAGTTCCAGGTCCCGACGGTTCACAAACAACTTAGAGACCACCTCAACATTCGTCTCGTTACAGCAGACGCAGTGTCAACAACGGCGTTTCTTCGTACTCCAGCAGGATGCAGACGCGGCATCAACAAAGCGGAGCCATGGCAAAACCCCTAGTTTCAGGTCCCGATGATTCACAAAAAACCTAGAGACCACCTCGACGCTCGTATTATTACAACATACGCAACGTCAACAAAACAGAGCCATGGAAAAGTCACTAGTTCTAAATCTCGACGGTTCACAGACAGCCTAGAGATCAACAACATCGTTCCTTCCCGCTCCATCTGGATGCAGATGCAACGTCAACAAAACGGGGCCATGAAAAAGTCCCTAGTTCCAAACCTCGACGGTTCATAGACAACCTAGAGACAACTTCGATATTCGTCTCGTTACAGCAGACGCAATGCCAGCAAACGAAGCAAAGGAAAAACCCTAGCTTCAGGGTCTTGACGGCGAATCAAATAAAACCTGAAAGACTATTGGAGATCATCCCACACCAGCGCGGAGTGGTTATGACTCATCGGGGCTCCCAAACTACGCCTAATCTCAAGTAAAAAGCGGCATGGAAAATCCCTAACGCTTCTTCCGACGGTAATATGACCTGGGAGATTACTTGAAGACGTCTTGTCCTGCCCCCAAAGGGATCAGAGACATGACAGTCGCAGGGCTACTCGAACAGCAAGACTGCATATGGGGGAATGCATCAGCCAACACGACGGTACGACGGACAAACCCTAGTACCACAGACCCTGACGGATCTCTGTCGTAAAGAGCAGGGGTTAACTGTGATGTTAGGACAAGTTTGCCTATAAGCCTAAGGGAGGTAAACTAAACAAACTCCGAAATGAGTCCATAAACTACAAACTCCGAAAATGAGTTCGTAAACTAGAGACTCCGTAATGAGTGAATAAACTAGAAAGCTCCGAAATGAGCTCATAAACTACAAACTCCGCAATGAGTATATAAACTACTTTATACCAAGTCAAGACAGCAAAAGAAAGAAATGCCAGTATGAAATAAAATATGTCTTTTATTCATGAATTCAAGTGAATACAAGATACATTTAATAAAGGAATCAAAATAAATACATGTTATTCATGAATCAAAAGTTTACAACTGGTACAAGAAAAGAGGTACAATGACAGTTATTAAGGAGGAGGCGTCTTCAACAAATTGATAAGCAGCTCGCGTGCTCCTCTCAATCCTTTCTCGTGGTCAGCTACCGTGGCCAACTCCGCTTCAATTTGAGTCCGTTACTGCAAACAGGATGAAATCTTTTCATCAATTTCTAGCATGGCAGCTTCGCAGTTCTGCGTGACCTACTCGGCCACCTTAGCGACAACCCGTCCGAAATACATCGTTCGAGGTTGTCGAAAATAGTTTTTAACCGCGCAGCATTCGCTTCAACCTGGGCGCACAACCGGACAGATTCGCTGGAGGCCGCCTCATGTTCCTTTCGTCTCAGGGCCGACTCTTGTTCAAAATGGCGAATGAAAGGAACACTATGCTCGACCCACGTAACCCGCTGAGAGTTCGAGGCCAACACCTCAGAAGAAAGACGCTTGAGCTCAATCTCGTGCAGGCAAGTCTCGATCTTTTTGCAATAATCAATCAAATAACCGACGAGATATTCATTATAGAAGTTCACGAGTGTCGCCAGCATTGAATTGACTTCAACGGAAAAATCCGTAGTAGAAGTGAGGGCCTCAGCATTGAGATCTTCGATAAACTCGCTTAACATTCGCTGGCTATTCGCGGCGCCCCTGGAGGATGTGAGTTTAGCGAAGGGCCCCACGGGCATTGGAATGCGAGACTCAAAAGGAGCTGGAGCCGGTGTAATCGCTGCAAAATGAATTACGGTCAAATTTCGACTTGGGAGACAAAGAAAACACCTAAGGGATGGAGTCTATTATACCGGCTATGGCAGGTGGCAGAATGGGGAGTACTAGAGGTGCGGCTATTCTTTCGTCTCCTCCTCCGACCCGTGAAACTGTGGTCAATATAACGAAGACTTAGCAACAATAAGTCTACTCATGAAAAAAGGGGGGAACATTAGCTGAAGAATATACTGACCAATACCAGAAGGTGGAACGATTTCCGACTGAAAGGAAAAATGCGGGTTTAACACCTGGTATAAATGGTCGAAAAGTACTCTTGCAGTGTTGCGACAATATACAGTTAATACAAGGAGGATTGTATCCACATTGAAACAAATAAGTGAGAAACCTATACCTTCCAAGATTTGAGGAGGCACAGAAGAATGCGAAGGGACAACGACCGTCAAAACAGTGGCCAGCGACACCTCTTCAGACGGCATAGCCTCAGGGTTTACCGCGCCTATGCTCAAGATAAATAGAATATTATTAGAAGGGCTTAACAGGATAGAAAAGCTCAAAAACAACAACCCAAGGACTACCTGATAGATCAGGGACTGAAATCGCGCCGAAAGTGTCGCCAAGCATAACGACTTCTTCACTCTCTTTCGGGGGAATAGATTTTGCACCTATAGTTTCATCCCATGACTCGACGTGGGCCGTCGTAATGCTCGCGATACCCGCCGATACTAAGGAGCCACAAGGAGAAAGAGCAGCGGTCTGGACAGTCCCAGATTCCTGAGAAAGAGTGGCCACTTCGGGCTCTGTAATCGTTAGCGTTTCACCCGCCATACCATGCCAGGACTCGACCCTGCGTAAAAGAAAATTCGAGGACCGAGTTCTAATAAAATACTGGGCATTACATTACCTTGAAGCATCTTTTCAGTTTCTTCCTGAGTTGCACGTGCAACTTGTCTATGGGCGGTAGACAAGGCAGGGGGAACATCCGCCGAAGGACTGTTAGCTGGCGGAATACTGCTCGAGCCTGCACCTACGGCCAGAACGGCATCGCGTTCCCTTGCCGCATGCTTCTTGCGCTTTCTTTCAGTCTGAGCAATGAGAACTTACCTCCTTAAGACTTCCAACAGGGGGACGTCGTTGTCCGAACCGAGCTCTGCCTCCGGAGCCACTACGGCGTCCATCATCAGCTGCTTCAGCGACGCCTCCTGCAGTGACTTAGGGACGGCCATGGCCATAGTAGCTGGCTCTAAAAGCTTTGATGCATCGCCACTTGGGATTGGCACTGCACTTGGAATGACCTGAATTACGGCAGTTTTTGCAACAGGGTGAAGAAAAGTGTCAGATCACGAATAGAAAGAGTAAAGACGTAATGGAAAGAATTATACCAAGGCCCAAAGAAGCACATAACCTCTCTTCCTCCTCGAACGTCCTGAGGGAAGCCGCGAGAGCCTCTTCGGCAGAAATACCTGTTGAAGAAGAGAGCGTTAATAGAAGAGTAATAAAGATAGAAGGGATAGACACAGAAGAATATAACTGCAGTATACCTGACTCCGCGATAGAGATCAATGCCGCTTCCTCCCGAGCCAGTCGTTCGGAAGCTGCGAGGGTAGCCTGTAGATCAGTATCGGTCGCAGGCGTATCGAACAAACCTTCGTTGGTACCGTATTCTCATAAGCCCTCGCTGTAGGGAGCATGTGGCTCCTGGCCGAATATGACATCGACAGAAAATAAAGACTTCTTCTTTTTCTGCGAACGGACACCAGCGGCCGATGATAAGAGTTTGCGCTTGACAGGCATTTTCGGGCGGCGGGTCCCGATTTCCGTACCATCACCAGATTCCGGGGTCACCACGGCTACCGTAGTTACGGGAACATCAGATTGAAGCCTCTCAGGGAAGACTCGAGGGACTACGGCTGTAGTAATTTCCCTCAAGGAAGGACGAACGGCAGTCCATCGTTTTAAGGGGATAGATGGATTACAAGTAGGGACTGCATCCTTGTGATCGAGGAATAACCGCCTTTCTTCCCTGATAACAGCCCGTCGCATGTTGGTACCACGCCACGTAAGAGTTCGAAGCTTTCGGCACATAGCTCGGCTCGCTGATGAGAAAATTAGACCCTGTATTTAGTCGCATAAAATGGTGCAGCACGCTGCGAATACCCTCTTCCGTAGAGACCGACTCGGCTAAGAATGCCTTGAGAGGAACACCCTGATTGTAACCCGACTGTTCAGCGAAGCGGTGCGGGTTGTACCTAATGAACAATGCCGAGGCGTTTTGCCTGAACACTAAAAAGCCCGGCCTAATAGAATACACGTGCAAGATTTCGCGAGCCTTTAACGTGGGAGCCCCGTCTTTGAAAGTGTTACGCAGCGTTTGCACCACCTTGGTAGATTCCTTGCCGATAGTTAAGACTCTATCGACAAAGGTCATGCTATCCCTAACCATGCGTGGGAAGAGGACTAGTCACCGAGCCTCTCGCTGCGATGGGTCTAACGCAGAAGCGTCAACTAGATACATGACCCAAGGAAAGTTGTAGCTGTCGTAGAAGCGGAGTCGTTTGTGAACACCGAAAGCACCTAGCACATGTATCTCTATCCACGACGTGAAGTAGTGCAACGAGAGATGTACGGGCTTTACCCTCGGCTGAGTAGTGTCTGCCGCTAAGCTCAGGCCATGATATAGATGAGCCAGCCCTGCGATCCCAACGGCCACACGCGTCCCTACAATCATGCGGTGGGCTGGATAAAAGACAGAAGACCTCATTTAGCGAGGATGCGTCGGAAGCACAAACCAACTCAACCACAGGCCGATGAACCCCAGAAAGAACGTCTCTTCGTCGACGTCTGTAGCAGCGAGCTCTGCAAAAGGGATGACCGGAACGTCTGGAATAAAAAATTCTTCAAATCCGCCTTTGCCGTCGGCAAGTCATCCAAACCGAAACCGAACGGGTCATCAAGCTTAGCGAACTTCGCAGCTTGTTTTGACAAGACGTCTGGGTGAAGAAAGAGGGCGATGAAATCTGCAAAGCTAACTCCGTACCCTCCAGACTCTAAAGAACAAACTCTCATAAATGTTCAACACCTTGATTAGGCTTAGGAACCGGTGTTGAACTACATTTTCCGGAGTAAGGCCCATCACCACTGATTTGGTGGCAAAATTGTACTCGTCAGGGAGAAGTATTTCTTCGTAATGTTCTCCTCTGATGGGTAAGCCGGAGATTTCCGAAAACTCCTCCAAAGAAATTGAGACCTCTCGGTCCGATAGAAGAAATGTGTGGGTTGGGATGTTCCACTATTCGAGAAAAGCCTTAACTCACCATACATGAGGCACGGGATATTGGAAAAAGGACGCATATATGGCAGGATATAGCCCAAACTTCAGCAGCAGCGACTTCTTGGCCGACAGGATATACCGGGCCCACTGCAGGTAGCCAGTTGATTGGCGAGGAGTCAACCTTATCATATACACTTGTCCTCAATGGCATGACTCACCTTGACATATACGCCGCCCCAAAATGTTAAAAGCCATCGGCGGCTGTACGGGTATTGATGCCATAGAGGGCTGAAGGCGACCCTCCGAAGTCTAGTTGACCTCTTTTACGGCATAATTCACTTGAGGCGAATCGGCATAATGGATTGCTGAAATTGGCTCTGAGGGCACTGCACAAGAAAAACCGCGCCGACTCCGAATGATCTGATTATACCACGACCCCCATAAGTGAAGAGACTTCTGTTCCGGGTCATGATCTTTAATAAGCGCGAAGACTTCTCGATCCACGGACGCATCGGCAAAGGCGCTCTCTGAACGTAAGAAAGGGACGGAAGAGTTGAAGGCCATTGCACCTGCACAAAAGGAGAAGGTTCAGCTATTGGCGTTATGATTCAGGAATCCGAACTTTAACGTTCTTTGAGACTCAAAATTTTTGCACTGCGACAAAGAGGGGCCCACAAAATTAAGGTGATGCCCCATCATTGATGGGACAGTCACTCATTAAGAATAGAATCTTAAAAGGATTCTTATTTAATGAGAAATATCGTTGGTCTAAGAAGTTAAACTCCCTCGAGAGCTGTGCTCTGCAAACACATTTCATATCTGACAGAAAATTAAGAAGGGAATAAAATTCCCCAAGATTTTTTTAGAGCCATGCTCTGTAAAACAATGGGGTGATCTACTAGAACCCTCAAAAGCAAAGCTTTTTAACAGGGTAAAACCGCAAGAACTTTAAGATTGGAAAGAAAAATCGTAGAAACTCTAAGAGTTTTCATGAAAGATGAGCAAAGCTCTGATTAATAGGTTAAGAAACCCTAAAATATATTTTCAAGATCTACGATCTAAGAAGAGCAAAGCTCTGTTAATGGTTCGATCATAATCCTTACCAAATTTTTGGACAAAGTTCTAACTCTAAAAGAGTTTCCTTAGGCAGAGATTTAAGCTTTGGAAAGAGAATTGAATTCTCAGAAAGAAGAAGAAAGGAAGATGAACATAAATCATTTCAAGGACTAAATGCCCTATTTATAGGCACACGGAGACGATTCCACTTCCAAGTAGATCTTATGGTGGAAAAGATGCCACCGCTGCACTCACGTGTGAGCCATGTGAGCGTGGTGGTAGGGGGTAATTGTTTCCCCAATAAAAGAGCAAAGCTCTATTCAAAACTCAACAGGCAGCGTCTCACGTGTTTTCCACGAGGGCGCCAGTGCCAGAATTAAAAACACTTAAAAGAGTAAAGCTCTGCTCAAAACTCAAGAGGCAGCACCTCACGTGTTTGCCACAAGGGCACCAGCGCCAGAGTTAAAAGAGCAAAGCTCTGTTCAAAACTCAAGAGGCAGCGCCTCACGTGTTTGCCACGAGGGCGCCAGTGCCAGAGTTAAAAACTCTTATTGGTGCCGCATGTGTACAGCACGTGAGCGCCGACGCCTGGTAGAATTAAATTCTACTCTCTGTTAAACAGAGCCGTTGGATCGAAGATCCAACGGAGATGATAAATCATCAAAATGCAGAATTAAATTCTGTTGAGGAAATATTCCTCAAATCTTTCTAGACAAGAAAGATCACTCTCTGTAAAACAGAGTATCATTGGATTAAAGATCCAATGGTGATTAAATAATTACCGATCGACAGAATAAATTCTGTATGGGAAAATATTTCCCTAATCTTGTTAAAAATAAGAAAAATATCTTCTGTAAAACAGAAGTCCTTGTATCAAAGATCCAACGGTGGTAAAATCCCCAAATCAATTAAGATCTCTCAATGAGAGATTACTTCAACTAATCAACAGACTTGCCTTTACTATATAAACGAACCAAGACTTCAAGTCTAGGGAGGAGGAACCCCCCCATAAGCTTAAAAAAAAGAAAAAAGAAGAAGAGAAAGCTTAGAAAGAATAGAGAATTAAATTCTCGAGGAAGAAGAACTCTCTTCTTGGGAATTTTAGGTAAATAAAAATAAATAAAGATCCTGTGGATCATTCAAAAAAAAAAGAAAGAGAGAATTCAAGAGTGCTTAGCACTAAGTGGCTGGCGCTCAGCGCCCAGCGCCCCACGTGCCCATTACGTGGGCGCTACAAAATAAAGAGTGCTTAGCACTCAAGGGCTGGCGCTCAGTGCCCAGCGCCCCACGTGCCCCTCACGTGGGCGCTACAAAATAAGGAGTGCTTAGCACTCAGTGGCTGGTGCTCAGCGCCCAGCACCCTTCACGTGGACGCTACAAAATAAGGAGTGCTTAGCACTCAATGGATGGCGCTCGGTGCCCATCGCCTCACATGACCTTCACATGGGCGCTATAGAACATAAGAGTGCTTGACACTCATCATTTAGCACCTGGAGCCTAGTGCCTCGCGTGCTTTGTACGTGGGCGCTATAAAGAGTGCTCAGCACTCCACATGTAGAGACAAAAGAAAAGAAAGAGTAAAGTGTGAGCGTCAGAACTCCCATAAGTGCTCAGCTCTTTTTTCAAGAAAAAGGGGACTGAGCCCATACCAGTGCTTAGCACTTCTTTTAAATCAAAGGAAAATTGAGTGGGCTAAGCCTAAGTTAGCTAGATCCCTAATTCAGATCAACTGAGCCCATGGACTCATCGTTTCCCAAACATGACTCATAACATCTGAAAAAACAACCGAGCCCCCAACCGCTTGTATACCTTTAGGTTGATCTTAATCTCAAATGAGATTAACGATCCTTAAACCAAACTAAACCCAAATATAAGAATATACGGATTTGGACTAATCCACGCCCTATGGGCGACAACATAAATTAGTCTCCGTATACAATCCATGGGTAACTAAAAAAATAAAACAAACACACATGACACGAAGTGAACTTCTGAAGCCGGAGAAAGTGGTTATAGCGATGCAGTAACGTAATTAACTACAGGGGCTTGCGCCGGCAGGGAAGAGTGTCCCCACAATCAAAAACCCCTCACAAACGAGGGGGAATCTGGCGAAGTCTGTTACAACGAACGCATCTGTCCAAACCTCCGATATACGGTGCCATAAATCAACTTGGCATCTTCGGAGAGGTGGACGGATAAACCCAAATAGCATTTGCCCCCAAATTCAGGCAAGATGACCTACGCGGTCCGTCCTTATTTTCGGTAGTGAACAGACATCTAATGGTCTTTACTCATGTATGTGCTGCCATCGAGACTTGGAGCTGGGAATTTGCCGTCACTTCACTTTTGCTTTGGCTCCTTTGTTCTTTTATGACGTCGCATTTGTACCCTGTTGGAGCAAGAGAGGCATCCAGATTGTCTCTGAGCTGTATGTATTGCCGTTAAGACTCCATTATTTTTTCGGTCGAACATGGCGGAACACATTGCTCCTTTTTCATTTATTTATGCCTGTAGATTGTATACAGGAGTCGGGATCGAACTACTTGTAGGGCAGAAAATTTTCTTTTCATTTTTTTTTTGTATCCGCGATTTTCATTTTTCATTTATTTGAGCCTGTGGATTGCATACAGGAGTCGGGATCGAACTACTTATAGGGCAGAAAATTGCTCTATCATTTCGGCTATATATTCGCGATCGCCCAATCATTTCGGCTATTTATTCATGATCGCCCAATCATTTCGGCTATTTATTCGCGATCGCCCAATCATTTCGGCAATTCTTATTTTTTTACTTGCTAATTTTTATTGCGAGTTGCCCAATCATTTCGGCTATTTCTTTTCTTTTTCTTTTTTTCTCATTTTAATGACTTAGGGGTCGGGAGTTTGGACTTCTGGCTGGCATCAACATTGCTAACACTGAAACACATACGACAGGAGAAATTCATCATTTGCCTTTTGAGGAAAATTGGGACTTGGGTTTCAGGTCGGTATTAGTACCGCTAACACTGAAGTATAGTGCTAGGAGCGGCTCATCATTTGCCGTTGCCCGTTGGACATTGGTGGCTTAGAAGACAGGTTTAGATCCCTGCCATTCAACTTTATGAGCCGTAAGGGTCTTATAATGTAATTTTCTCCCTGCGAGTCGAGAGGATCTCATAGGTGTATTTTCTCCTTAGGAGTCATAGGGATCTTACAAGAGTGTTTTCTCCTTGCAAGTCAAGAGGACTCATAAGTGTCATTCACCACATTGGAGCTATCGCTCGCCTTTGGTGGGACTGGGGGTGATATGGATTATTTATACCCATGGATTATATACGGTAGCCAATTCGGAGGCCGGTCGTAGGAAAACAAATATTTGGGAGGCAACTTAACCTTTGGGTGGCCCATGGATTGTGTACGGTAGTCAATTTGGAGACTGACTGTAGGGCAGAGATCGCTTAGGAAATAGGTTTAGATCCCCGTCACCTAAGGCTTTTCATTTATGAGCCGTGAGGGTTTCATAAAAGTATTTTTCCTACGAGTCGAGAGGATCTCGTTGGTGTATTTTCCCCTTAGGAGTCGTGGGGACTCTTAAGTGTCTTTTCCTTTCATGTGTCGTATGGACGTACGAGTGTGCCTTTTCCATAATGGTAGCTTGGTTTAACAGTGTGGGTTGTCTTAGACGAGGGTTTTATCACCAGTAGCCCATGGATAGTATACGGTAGTCAATTTAGAGATTGTCCGTAGGGCAATGCAATAGAACTTGGTTGGGATAGGGATTGTTTGTGCCGGTAGATTGTATACGGCGCGCTTGAAGTATTAGTCCCATAGAGTAGCATATACTTGGGGAACATTGCTCACCCGGTGGGACTTAGGGGTGATATGGATTATTTATGCCCGTGGATTGTATACGGTAGCCAATTTGGAGGCCGGCCGTATGGCAACACATATTTGGGTGGCAACTTAGCCTTTGGGTGGCCGGTGGATTGTGTACGGTAGTCAATTTGGAGACTGGCCGTAGGGTAGAGACGGCTTAGGAGACGGGTTTAGATCCGTTTCACTTAAGAATTTTCAATTTTATGAGCCATGAGAGTTTCATAGAAGTATTTTTCCTTACGAGTCGAGAGGATCTCGTAGGTGTATTTTCTCCTTAAATATCATGGGGACTCCTAAGTGTCTTTTCCCTTCATGTATCGTAAGGACGCACGAGTAGGTGTTTTCCCTAATGGTAGCTTGGTTTTCCAGTGTGGGTTGTCTTAGACGAGGTTTTTTATCACCAGTAGCCCATGAATAGTATACAATAGTCAATTTGGAGATTGGCCGTACGACAACGCAACAAAACTTGGTTGGGATAGGGATTGTTTGTGCTTGTAGATTGTATACGGCGTGCTTGAAACGTCAGTGCAACATATACTTGGGTAACATTGCTCACTCGGTGGGACTTAGGAGTGATATGGATTATTTATGCCTGTGGATTGTATACGGTAGCCAATTTAGAGGCTGGCCGTAGGGCAACACATATTTAGGGGAAACACAACCTTTAGGTGGCCCGTGGATTGTATACGGTCGTCAATTTAGAGACTGATCGTAAGGCAAAGACGGATTAGGAAACAGGTTTAGATCCCTGTCACCTAAGACTTTTCAATTTTATGAGCCGTGAAAGTCTCATAAAAGTATTTTTCCCTACGAGTCGAGAGGATCTCGTAAATGTATTTTCTCCTAAGGAGTCGTGAGGACTCTTAAGTGTCTTTTCCCTTCATGTGCCGTAAAGATGCACAAGTGGGTCTTTTCCATAATGGTAGCTTAGTTTGCCAGTATGGGTTGTCTTGGACGAGAGTTTTATCGCCAGTAGCCCATGGATAGTATATGATAGTCAATTTGGAGACTGGCCATATGGCAAGGAATATTTAGGGAGTAAAGCTTCATGGTAGGACTTTTAGAGTCTTGACTTAGGAAGATAGGGAGCGGACATAGGCGCCGTCATCTATCGTTGACCCATGTCAAAACTCTTTTAAGCTTATTATTTCTTGAGAAAGAAACCATTTACTGGCCGAAATTGCCTTTCTCCATGCATATTCATTAGCATGCAGGCTCCATCTTAGTAGACCTTGTCTATGATATACGGGCCTTCATAGTTTGGCTCGAACTCCCTCGCTTTGCACGGTTAGAGATCATCGGTCTTTTGACGACCAAGATGAGTTCGCTTTTACAAAATGTTCTCAGCCTGGTTAGCTTTTTATATGCTTGAGTCATTATTATCCTATGAGCTTCCAGACTCTATTGTGCTGCAAGATGGGTTTCATCGAGAGCGTCGAGTTCTTCGAGCCGAAGATGGGCGTTTTCCTCATCGGTAAGCACGTATTGGATTGCCATTTGCAATGAAAGGGTTCGATCTCCAGTGGGAGTATCGCTTCAGTGCCAAACACCAGTGCATAGGATATTATCTTGATGGCTGTCTTGAACGTTGTTCGATAGGCCCAAAGAGCTTCATGTAATCTCTCGTGCCAATCATTTTTATTCTTAGACACCAACTTCTTGATGAGCTTTGTAAAGGTCTTGTTGAAGGGTTCAGCTAGACCGTTGGCTCGTGGATTGTAGACAGAGGAATATCTCCAATCCATTTTGTGTTGTTGTGTGAAGCTGCTTATCTTGTGGCTTCTGTATGCTGGTTCATTGTCCGAGATTATTCTTCTCGAGACTCCTAACTGGTATATCACATAAGTCTTGAAGAAGTGTTGGATGTTCTCCGTCTTCACTTCTCTTAGTGGTACCACTTCTGCTTATTTAGAGTAGTCGGTGATGGCCATGATGAACCAATGTTCTTTAGACAATGGCGGTTCAATAGGGCCAACTATATCTGTCTCCTACATCTTAAAAGGCCAGCTATTTACTGTCGGATGTAATGGATTGGGTTGCTGATGGATGAAATCTCCGTGTATTCGACATGAATAACACCTTTTGGCGTACTCGATGTGGTCTTAGATCATAGTGGGCCAGTAGTAGCACATTCTTTTGATCTTTAGCTTTATCTTTAGACCCGCTTGATTGGATCCACAAAGTCTATCGTGTTCTTTTTGGACGACTTTCTTTGCTTCCTTTGGCCTGAGGCATCTCAGCCGTACAAAATCGAAGGATCTTTTATACAATATGCCGTTGATGAGGGCGAACGACAAGGCTTGTTTTAAGAGCTGATGTCTTTATGATGGGTCTTCAGGCACTTGCTGGTACTTGAAGTAGCCAATAAAGACTTCCCGCCGGTCTTGTTCTTCTTATACTTGTAGAAAATTTTCTTCAAGAATTTTGTTTTCTTCATTTAGAGTTCCCTTTTCTTTGGATGTTTCCGTAGACGGTTTCGAAGGCATCTTTTTCAGGGCTAGGATCTTGCGGCTTTGTACAATGATCTTTATCTCGTCGAGGTTTTCATCTGCTAATCCTTTAGCCAACTTGGCTAACGTGTCCGCTTTGTTATTTTTCGCTTGCGACATATTCTCCAGTATGTGTGATGGAATCTGCCTTAGCAGCTCCTACACCCTTTCACCGTATCTTACTAGCTCAGGCTTACATGTTTTATAATTGCCGTTGATTTGGCTGAAAATTAGTTGAGAATCCCCGTATATATGGAAATCCTCGATTCCCATATCGATCGCGATTTCGAGACTGGCTATAACGGCTTCATACTCTACCTCGTTGTTGGTTCTGAGCTCCGTCAACGAGATTGCATATCGAGTTATCCCACCTTGCAGAGTGACAAAAATGAGGTCTATTACAGCCCTAATTATTGGAGTGTTCTTCTTCCGCATACTCCATTGAAATAGAGTTCCCAACGGCGCTTTTCTTTATCTTCTTCTTCCTCGATGATTGCATTGAATGCATACTCATCCGGTAGCTTGCAGTTTAGCAGAGAGTCGGTAGAGATAGGATGCTCAGTGAGGAAGTTGGAGGAGATAGGATGCTCGGCGAGGAAATCGGCGATGGATTGCCCTTTTATCGCATTGAAGGGACGATAAATGATTGTGAACTTCATTAACAGAAAGACCCATTTGGCAAGCCTTCTTGTCAATATAGCCCTTATCATCAAGTACTTGAGGGGGTCCACCTTCAATATAAGGTGAAATTCATGCGCTAAGGCGTAGTGTCTATGTTTCGTGACTGCGAAGATCGATGCCAAGCAATGCTTCTCGATGGAGGAGTAGTTGCTTCATCCCCTAGCAGAACTCGACTTAAGTGGTATAAAGCTCTTTATTTCCCTTGGTCGTTCTCTTTTTCCCATAGTGCACTTAGAGAATTGTCGAGGGCTGTTGTATATAGTATGATGGGTCTCCCTGAGACTGGGGCAACTAACATCGACGGATTCTGCAGATATTGCTTGATTTCCTCCGATGCATTTTGGCATTTTTGGTCCCATATGAAGGGAGTTCCTTTCTTCATAAGATGAGGGAACGTACGACATTTTCCGGATAAGTTGGCAATGAACTGTTAGATATATGCGAGCGTCCCTTAGAGTGATCGCAGTTGCTTGATTCTTTTCTTCTCCTTCTTCTTTATATAGCCCGAGCCCCCACGAGAACCGAAAGCTCCACGAAACCCTAACCCTACTTCTCTGCCTCTTTACCCTCGACCTCACCATCTCCTCCCCGTCATCATCTCTTCTCCCTCTCCTCTCCTTCCCTCACCACGAGAACCCTGCAACCAACCCTAACCCATTGAACCCATCGCCTCACCTGCACCTACATCGCCGCCGATCACCTCATCATCGCCAGCAACTTCTTCTCTCCTCCTTTTCCTCCTTCACCTCAACAACCATCTCCTCTTCCTCTCTTCTTCTCCTTCCTCCTTTCCCGAGCCGACCCTAACACCCAAACCCTAACTCCTCATATCCAAACCCTAACCTCGCCAACGTTGATCTCACCGTCGCCCTCACCTCTCTTCTACCCCTGCACAGAAACCCCTGTGCACCAACCCCAGTGAGCACAAACCCCTTCTTCTCTTCTTCTTCCTCTTCTTCTTTTCTTTTTCTTTTTCTTTTCTTTTCTTTTCTTGAATCTTGAAATTTCGGCGATCGCCGGAGCCATGACCGCCGCTACCGATCCAGACAATCCAGTGAACGTACCTTGCTCGCGCGAACACCCTCTTACATTGCTTGGATCCGTCCCGTGTACCGTGCGTACGTTGCGACGTTTTACCGACGTCGGACGTGCCGTACATATCCTTATCGTGATTCATCGAGGCAAGTTAATCTTGCTACATGCTATAATATAATATATTGCACCCATGTGAATAATAACATTTCATATTGTTTAGTTATGCATCCTATATTACCAGTTTATGATTTTACTGTCTTCGGACATCCGTGCGCATCCATATCAATATTTACATATCTAGTCGCATGCTAGTTCATCTTGTTTCATGCTAGGTATATTATTATGCATCCATATGAGTAAAAGGTTACCTGTTTATCACATTGTACATCCATACTAAAGTTTACTGTTTTCGGATACCCGTTTGCATCCATATCATTTAAGATATATATAACTGCATCTATAGATCACATTAATTCATATTATTATTGTAGTAACACCCCATGCTTAATAATGTGAATCCCACTTAGACTTGAAGCTGTAAATGTAACCCCTAATCGATATTTGTGCATCCATACCATTAATTCTATATCTATTCGCATACCATGTCACATTATTACATATTGTTGTTATATTGACACCCCATGTTTGATATTGTGTATCCTGCTTAGTCATGGTATAACCCTTAGTGGATAATCGTACACCCATGCTGTTATCGTACATCCGTATTCAACCCTGATTCAATACTTGCTACATTTTACTGTTGGACACCCACTTGATATATGTACACTACCTGACATGACCTGATATCTATATATTACTATTTGACATGCTACCTGATTCTGTTTCTAATGTCGACAATCCTGACATGTTGTCCCGATGGACATATCTTGTTGTCTGTATAGACAAATCTATTCCTGCTTGATCCTGTGTTGGCATTAGTCCCAGATTTATCAATACCTAACTTGAACACATAATTTGGGGGTATAGGGAAATAAATGATGAAACCTGACTTGTAACTCGACAGTTCGATGCTTATACTGATCAGTTTTACAGGCTAGGCCAGCCCAGGGATGATGCTGCTGACATCATTCATCTGTACATGTTTCTTGTTTAGTGCCTAGCGGCATGTCTCGGATTTCAGCCCGAGAATCTGGACCGTGGTCCCGGGCACGCACGGGATACTATTGAGTTACATCGACGATTCATTAAATTGATTTCACAAAATTGAGAGTAGTTACCCAGTAGTTTAGTTCAGATTACTCACCGCACGTCACATGTGCTTATACCCTTCACTGTTTCCTATTCGTGTTACTATTATACCTTTATTACTATTCATACTCGTGCTTGCATATTTGCTATCCTGATTATATTATTGTTGATATTATGACGCACTGACGTCTGGGTTTTGCATGGCCCAGATCCTCTACCTATGCAGCTGACAGATCAGGAGTATTTCAGTGAACAGGCCGAGCAGTGAGGACCTGTTAGTATTTTTAGTTTAGTTTTCTTTCAGCATTTTCATTCCTGATGTGAGCCCGTATTTGGGACGTACATTCCAGATTATTACTGTTTATTAGATCTATTGCTTCCGCATATTATTTCTTGACTCGTTTATTCTAGCTTATGGACATGTACTAGATAGTTTATTTTATTTCTTCTGTTCTTGATATCTTCTAGACAGCCGTAATGTGACTGTGGAAGGATGTTTCTTGGCCACAGGTAGCATGGTTGGCTCTGTCACGTGCCGATCTTAGCGCACTCTGGGAAGCGGGGCGTGACAAGCGTCTATAAGCAATATAAAATAACAAGAATAAATAAAAGAATGAAATCCAACTTTGATTTATTACATTCAAGATTCACAATTGACAAAATATCTGAATAGAAGATACGATAAAATGATAAGTCTTAACAAGGAGGCATACATAAATAAGCTGAAATGAAATGAAAAGCTGAATGAAACTAGACGTCCGGTTATGATGCGAACTGGTTGTAATCTTTTTCGACTGGTTCTATCTCCTCTATCTCAAAACCACTTGACGAACATTCCAAGAAAGAAAGAAAGAAGGGTGGAATGCCCGTCAGCGAACTAACGCTCGGTAAATCCCTAAAACGATGGAGTGATGTACATAAATGAAATGTAAGGTGTAATGTGATACGTGGTATAAATAGAAATAAAACATGAACAAGTATAACATGGTAATGTTAATGACAACTATGTAAGCATGGCAATATAACACGAGCATAGAAAACAAGTATAGTATGACCATGAAGTGTAGATATAGTGAACATGAAGTGAATATAAGTGTCCTAAAAGGTCTTTAAAAGGGTAAAACTAACTAACGTGAGTTCAGAGTGAATGTCAACCAATCTCAAGAGTATTCTCGAACCCAAGGCTATCGTCCAGGGGCAAGTAATCACGGGCCCAAAATAGCGGGACTTCAATTGTTATTGAAGTATTCCAAACCCAACAGGCTATCATCTAGGGGCTTGGAAACACGGGCCCTCATTTGTGAATTCGTGATTTGTACTGTTTCAGCCCGGTACCACAGCAACATAATTTGTATCGTTTCAGTATGGTACCACAGCAACATGATTTGCATTAATGGGACTCATGAGATTCCGTTGGATTCATACTCAAACTACCCCAACACCTCGTGTTTATTAGTTTATGATTAATGTTATGAGTCTTGATCGAATCCATAAATACAAAAAGGTTATGTATGATATCAAGTTTTCAAGATTGAGTTCATGTAGTCATGTCAGCTGCAAGTCATGCCAATTGTATTCATGGTTCGAGTCAAGTTGGTTCAAGTGTACATACTGGGTTCAAGTATTCATGATTAAGTCATTTCAAGATCAACTCAATTCTAGCATGTAATGGTTTAATCACAAGTCATATAGATAAAAATAAATAAGCAATCACAGAACATGATATGAGATAAGTATATAAGTAACATCCAAAAACAATATTGTAAATAATTGTTGTGTACGACTAATCAATCAAGTCAATCAATTTTAGAATATAAACAGAAATATAGATCTAAGTTTTGTGCACACATGAGTTCCAGTATCGCCTAAATACGACTACCAGTTTGGGAGATATACCCGTTTTCGTATCGTCGAGCAAAACAGATCAGAATCTGTTCAGCACCGTCATATAATTTTAAAATGCAGTTTGAGTTAATTTTCATCAGGTTTCAGGCTACAAAGATTAATAGAAAATTGTAGGTATTTCGATGTACTTATCCAAAATACCAAGATTCATGTGATTTGGATTTCTAAAGATCTAGTTATGATCATTTTAACGTCAGCATTTAAAACAGAAATTCAGATTACTGGAAAGCAACTATATGTTATATTACAAAGCCTATATCGGGTTGTTTCATGCATTTCTAAGTAGTCTAATATACAAGAAATTATAGTTATATCAATTGTGCATCTACACATTTAAAGTTTTTCACGAACGCATATCGGGAGTTCGAGTTATGTCCTATTTAAAAACAGTGTGCTAATCAGGACAGATTCTGTCTAGATTCGTCGCTTAATATTGTAACGCAGTTTTCTATATTTTACGTCGATTTTCAGTAAAAACTTAGAACTAAGAAAATATCGATCATTCGATTTAAATATTCAAAACATCTAAAAACAGTTAATTTTGATCAACGATTACAGAATTATGGTCTCTCGAAGAAGACCCTTGTTGACAGTTTTCTGGTTTTCAAAACAGTGAATAAAAAACTACGTAACACCTAAACTGTTATTCGGCTTGATATGAAATTTTTACTATAGACCAGAAATTCTATCTAGTATATAATTTAATTTTCCTAGAATGTCCAGAAGTCAAGATTGATTTTCTAAAAATTATTTTGATGGTAAAGGTATTTCTTCAAGGTAATATTTGAGATCGATAAGGTCATGGTATTTATTTGAAACATCGTTTTCTTTTAAAAATAAATTTAAATAAAATAAAATAAAAATAGCGAGCAATAAATTATGAAAGGCACATGGAAAATCACACGACTCGGTCATGATATATATATTTAAATCAATATAAAAGATCCATAAAGATTCTACACAAAAATCATTAAACACTTTTCTTTTGTTTTGAATAAACGATCGTGTTATGTGATGGTATGCAGTATAGGATGATACGATTCACATATTTTCATAACTACTAAAACATAAAACAAGATAATCACTACTAGTTAAAAATGTATTCTATTCATGAAGGTAAATAAGTTTACAAAACAATTAACTATTAGATTATCTATTTATTTTATGAGCGTTTTCTAACCAAGGAGTTTACATATGATGTTAGCAAGTATGGACACCAGTGAAGACATGACAAGATGAGGATGATTCAACAAGAGAAGGAGAAGAAACGAAGGGGACTTACATACACAAGCCGGTATTGTCACCGGGCTTGTCTATTCGCTGATAATCTCGCGTTTCTAGCGAGACCTTCTTGAGAACTTTTTTATGTTCTTCTTCGAGAAATCTAGATGAAGTGGGAGATAGGAAATGATATAAATGTGTGATGAAGAAAGAAAGAAGGGTAACATATAAAAAAAAGTTTATGGGCACCATAATTCTAATAAACAATAGCTTATAACCATTCTAATTATTTTGGGTGTTAAAAGGAAGATGAAATGAAAGGTCTCATTTGTATGTTATGAGAAGGATAAAAATTGATGAAAAAATAATTGTAAGAATAAGGATTTGAACTTGTTACCTATGAAATAACAATGCAAAGACTTAACCAATGAGCTACAAGATTGTTCATGCACATATTTAACAAGCATTAAATATATGCCGTTGCTTGACAAGAAAGTGGGCTTTTGGGCTCGTAATTTTATAAAAGAAAATAAAAATGAAAATGAAATTGGATTTGAGTTATGGGCTGGGTCAGCTCTTGTGTTTAATTTGAAAAAAAGGTTAAAAATTAGTTTTAAAGAAATATGTTTGGAAAAAATAGATAGAATAATAAAATAATATATTTAATAGAAAACCAAAATATACAGAAAATACTAAGAATAAATAAATACAATATTTTACTAAAGAAAGAAAATACGAAGGTATAGTAATATTGGGTTCATTACACAACGCATCAATGATGTTCCAGCTGTTGCGATGTTCATAAGTACACTCGATCCACAGTCGAACGTGTACCCATTCCTAACTTTCGCCAAGCCTATCACCTTTCAAGAGATTATCAACAAGTTGGTTCAGCTTGGTTAAGGCCCTTCCTTCTCAAGTGGAGAATCTTGGAGCAACAAGAATGAAGACAAGACGGTGTTCTTCCTCAATGCTAAGCAACAATCAGGCGGCTTTAAAGCACCCGGGCGTCAAAATAATAACAACTCAAGTCCCACCCTCGAAGAAAGGTTAGGACACAAGTACTCTTTCCCTCGTGAAAAGACGAAGAAATTATTCGACCTTGCCATGAAGAACCGCATGCTGTCAATGCCTGAGCCACGGCGACCAGCACAAGCCAATGCGGCCAATGATCCCAACTACTACCCTTATTATCGGGTGATAAGCAACCCGATTGAAGACTGCTATGTATTTATGAACTGTGTCAAAGACCAATACAAGAAGGGTAAGTTTATATTGTCGGATTGCTGGAAGGTGGATCTACCGCAAAGACACATCCTCAGGAGGGCTGATACGGTAGGGGCATCTTGCTCGATGATAGCAGAAACTCCGTGGGAGATAGTTCTTTCTTCAAAAACAAAGAAGATGTTGAAAGGGTTGAAAGCATGTTCCGCAATCAAGTGGAAAAGCCCACTTGAACCACAAATTGTCGAAAGGATGCTGAAACCGCGTCCTATGCCCAAAACTGATGAGAAAGGGAAAAATCCTAAGTTAATTCTTCCAAGAAAAAGAAGAAAAGGAGGACAAAACCTGTACAGCCTGCTGAAAATGTCAACAGCTGTACGGACCTTCAAAAGTATATCGATGCGCTGAAAGAATATAATAGAAAGCACGTGTTTCTATTACTATTGAAGAATTTCTTCAGCATCTCTTCAAAAATAGCAATGCTGAAGAAGAAGACTCAACGGGAGAAATAAGAGAGCGTGTGGAAAGTTGCCGCGTGATCTTTCATTCCTTCGTATTGGAGAAAGATGCTCCATCGGCGTCAGAAAGTGACATGGATGAGCAGGCGGTAGGGCAAGTACAATGGGCTCTCAACCCACCATAAGAAGGTTTGATTGCTCAGCTGATAAAAGAAGCTGTTCAAGAAGGCGATAACATGATGAGGCGTGAAATGGCTATTTATGAAAAGGTCAAACGATGGCGCCTAAACAAGCAAGTTGCGGAGGGGACGAGTTATAAAACTCCCCCGTCAAAGAAAATCCTAGCTACAAAGAAGAAAATCAAGTCCAGAGCTGAGAAATAGTACGCTAGGGCCCTATCAACAAGGATGAAGCTCCCACCTCTCATAATGTACACCCCAGGAGTGTAGTATTTAGACGGTGGAGAAGAACACCCGAGATATTGCCTTTATCACCGGAGGGTCTCTCACCCATCGGCGAATGTAATGCATTCAAGAAGTGGTGGCGAGGTTATGTTTCTTATCAAAGAAGATTGAAGAAGGAGAAAAGAAAAGCCATGGCTCGCCTGCTTGAGGACGATAATTCCAAAGATGGCAATAAAATAGGATCAACAGTGGAAAGTTACCACATAATTAGCGGCCATTCAAATAATTCCCAACCCTCAGAAGAAGGAAATTCTAAAGTCCTTACCTTCGGAAGTGATTTTGAAGACGAAATTCTCTTCAATCCTCTCTTCACGAGCTCCTACTTAGGAAAAGAAGAAGGGACAAAGGCATGCGATAATATCCAATTACATAACTGCACCCTTCTCGAGAAAAACCTCGGACCTGCGAATAAAACCTCACAAAAGAAGGATAAAAGAGAAGGGAAGGTTGCTGAAGAGATCGAAGGCGACGAAGGAGTGGTCTGAGATCTTACAGCCAAAGACCCGTCTAAGAAAATAAAGGTGGACTATAATGTCATGGCCCACCTAAAGAAGATGCCATCATATTTGAGCATACACGATGCTCTACTCCCTTCGACAGAATTGCGGGAATCCTTAATCAAGGCTTTAAACGAGCCTTACCAGTTCTTAGCATTCTTTTATGAGGAGGAAATGAAGTATGAATTGGCGGAAGTCCATACTGCCGATATGACTTTCAGCGAAGAAGACCTTCTGCTAGGGATGTTTGAACATAACTGACCTCTCTATGTGGCTGGATATTGAGATGATGTGAAGATAGATAAGATCCTCATTGATAATGTGTTCTCGGTTAATCTGCTCAATGTAAAGTTGCTCAAGCAGTTGTCCATGAATGCCAGATATCTCAGCTGAGAGAAGATCACAATCTCTGGATTTGACTCCCAGTCTTTACAAACCCGTAGGTCCATCGCCCTAACTCTTCGGTTTGGCCAACTTGTCACTGACGTTAAGTTTCACATCATTGACGCAAAAACTTGTTACAAAGCTCTACTCGATAGGCCTTGGCTGCATGAGTACAATGCCATTCCCTCTATGCAGCATCAATGCATGAAATACATCAAGGATGACAAAGAGTACACCATAAGGGGATAACTCAATCCTGTTTCAATGAATGAGGTACAAAACTATGAAGAGGCGAAGTACTTCCTCTCTGACTTTGAAGATACTGAAAGCGGCAACAAACTAGAGTCAGAAGCAAAAAGCAAGTTGCCACCATCCCGGAATTCGGAAGTGATTCCGAAGGAGAAGAAGAAATTGTATTCTCAGGTCTACCCCAACCAGAGAATGATGGGAAAAAACAAGCGGCTTATGTTCCTTTCTTCGGCGGTGATTCAGAGGAGGATGTGGAAGCAATATTCTCCACTCACCCTTTAGTAAAAGCCCTTGATGAAGTAGATCGGACCTTGCATGTCACAATGGCTCCGCCTCAACATTGCAAAGAGCTCGACGCTCTCAGCACTCGTAGTCAAGAAGAGTTGGGGCTTTTTATGTGCCTCCCAAGCATATGGGTGAAAAAACAATTCTCTTCTATAAATATGAAGAGACTAAAGTAGAAAAGGAAATTTGGAATGGACTCGACCCAAATCTCGATAGGTTGCAGCCCATCCTCATGTTGAGGTACTTCATGAAGGGTTTGAAGAATTTCTTGAGGCATCAAAGGGTGCCTTTCGAACAAACTGTTCGGGAAACCCAATTCTACAAAAGAATCTGGGAAGTGCGCGAGACTCGTAAATTCAAGAACAATGGGAAGATTGATATTACCGGTCTAGGATATCTCTATTCCAAGTAGCATGAGCAAACTTATACCTGTCATGCAATAATTCTCTCGAATGAGGGAGAAAATGAAGATATTTTCTCGAGCTTTTCGAATGCTTCACAAATGAAGATGAGGAATTCTCAGAACTGCCGCCGACACCAAAAGAGCTAGAAGATGGAATACATACTACGGCAGAAAATCTGAAGAAGATAAACTTAGGAACATAAGAAGATCCTCGACCCATGTTTGTCAGTAAGCTGATGTCCGAAGAACAAATAGCTACTCCGAAAACCGTACTCATGGAATACAGGGACTGCTTTTCCTGGAACTACTCCGAGATGCCAGGATTCGATCTAGAGATAGCATTGCAAAAAATGGCTATAACACCAGGAATAAAGCCCATCAAGAAAGCACCAAGAAAGATGCGGCTTGAGCTTGAATAGACCATCAACACCAAAGTCAAAAGGTTGATAGACTCCGACTTTATTCATGAAGTACAGTATCCCGGCTAGATTGCCAACTTCATCCCCATGATGAAGAAGGACGGGATTGTTTGGATACGTGTGGACTTCCGGGACCTAAACAAGACATGCCCAAAAGAAGACTTTCTGGTGCCATTCACAGAGCTCATAATTGACAACACCTCCACTCACGAGGTCTTCTTTTTCATGGACGGATCTTCCGGAATCAAATAAAGATGGATCCTAAAGATCTAAAGCACACAGCCATTCGCATCCCGTTAGACGTATTCTGTTACAAAGTGATGCCCTTCGGACTAAAGAACGCCGGAGCAACTTACCAAAGAGCGATGACCAAGATTTTCAGCGACTTGATCCATGAAATCGTCGAATGTTATACAGATAAACTCGTGGTCAAAAGCATGTTTCATGAGGATCGCTGGGGATATCTCAAAATCGTCTTCGAGCGTCTCCTAAAGTTCAACTTGAAGATGAACCTGCTAAAATGAGCCTTTAGAGTCTTCTCCGACAAGTTCCTAGGATTCATAATCCGCAACCAAGGAATCAAAATTGACCCCTCAAAAATCAAGGCAATTATGGAAATGCACTCGCCAAGAAGCCTAAGAAGAGGGAGGTGACCGTAGCGCGGGCGGTGATCACAATCGAGGAATCAACAGTAATCGTGAGAGGAGAGATAAAGGGGAGAGAGAGAGAGAAAGAAAGAGAGAGAGAGAAGATGCGCTGGGGGAGAGAGAGCAGAAAGAAGGAGAGAGAAAGAGTGCGCGAGGAGAGAGAGAGAGAGATTTGTTATTATAAAATAGTTAGGATTAAAATTTAAAAAGATATGTTTAGTTATAAAAGATTTAAACTATTTTAATAATGATTAAAATATTATATTAAATAAAATTGGATTTTCTGGTAAATACAAATTTAGTCCAAAACACGTCCGGGTCGGGTCTAAAAATCTGGTTTTAAAATACGAAAAATATATATGTCGACCAAAACTAAAATTGGATATTCGGATAACGAAAATGCATACCCCCAAGAACGGATGCACGTACGTGCGCGTAGCCATCCAAACAAGTCCGCTTCACTTAACGGGACGAGAACAAGATGCGTGGATGCTACCACGGGGTTAGAGGTATCATGCAGGCCATGCAATGTATTTTTAAAATATTTTACGTGACTTAAAATGTTATATTATAAAAATGCAAATGCCAGATAAATGCCAATATGCAGGATGTATAAATGAAAGTGCACGAGTCCATGTAACAGGTCAGGATAAATGATGAACATGAATCAAGACGGGTTTCAAGCAAGCGGGTCGGGTAGAATGAAAATACAGATATCAAAATACTATTCGCACCCAAAACACGGTAAAACAGGAAAATACCATAAATAAAGAAATACATGAACTAGAACTGGTATAAATGAACTAGGGTGTTACAACGCTTAGCGTATTTATTTCGAGAAATGATCTTCTTGGAATAAATACGTCGCGGGCCTTGTCACATGCCGTTACCACTCTTTTGAGAAGTGGGGCGTGACAGGTTTTATTGACGGCCCATGCAAGTTAGTTTTGCATGAACATTATAAGCAATGTAATACAAGGAATATGAAATTCAACTATTACATTCAATCTTTTCTTTGAATCACATCTTATTCTTTGAATCCATCTTGAATTTAACTTTTGACTTCCTTGAATGTAATCTCTCGACTTTTGAATCCTTCATCTTATTTCACCCTTCTACTTATATCTTTTAGACTCCTCATGGAATTTTGAGGACGAAATTCTTTTAAGGAGGGTAGAATGTAACGACCCCAATATTACTATACCTTCGTGTTTTTTTCTTGAGTAAAATATTGGATTTATTTATTCTTAGTATTTTCTGTATGTTTTGTTTTCTATTAAATATATTATTTTATTATTCTATCTATTTTTCCCAAACACATTTCTTTAAAACTAATTTTTAACCTTTTTTTTTCAAATTAAACACAAGAGCTAATCTAGCCCATAACTCAAATCCAATTTCATTTTCATTTTCATTTTCTTTTATAAAACTATGAGCCCAAAAGCCCACTATCTTGTCAAGTAACAACATATATTTAATACTTGTTAAATATGTGCATGAATAACCTTGTAACTCATTGGTTAAGTCCTTGCATTGTTATTCCATAGGTAACATGTTCAAATACTCATTCTTACAAGTTTTTTTATCAATTTTTATCCTTCTCATAATCTACAAATGAGACCTTTCATTTCATCCTACTTTTAACTCCCAAAATAATTAGAATGGTTATGAGCTATAATTTATTAGAATTATGGTGGCCATAAACTTTTTTTTATATGTTACTCTTCTTTCTTTCCTCATCACATATTTGTATCATTTCCCATCTCCCTCTTCATCTTGATTTCTCGAAGAAGAACATAAAAAATTTCTCAAGAAGGTCTAGCTAGAAATGCGAGCCTATCGGCGGATAGACAAGCCCGGTGACAATACCGGCTTGTGTATGTAAGTCCTCTTCATTTCTTCTCCTTCTCTTGTTGAATCATCCTCATCTTGTCATGTCTCCACTGATGTTCATACTAGCTAACATCATATGTAAACTCCTTGGTTAGAAAATGCACATAAAATAAATAGATAATCTAATAATTAATTGTTTTGTAAACTTATTACCTTCATGAATAGGATACATTTTTAACCAGTAGTGATTATCTTGTTTTATATTTTAGCAGTTATGAAAATATGTGATGTTGGCTATAGTGCCCTCAAGTCAATTATTGGGCCACAGACACGCGATTGCGATGATTGAGGGAGAACCTGTACGAGTATAATAGTCTTACTCAAGATGATAGTATCTATCTGGTATGTCTTTATCATCATGTACATACTTCAGGTGGTATTATAGATCACTATTACATGTTGATAGAGCCCATAGGATTTTTGCTTGACAACAGCAGTATGATGGCGATCATATACGTGGGAGCTGGGTGGTTTATAACCACATCCTTAAATGTCTCTAGTCGTGGGAGTTTCGAGACCAGGCATCGATACTCCAGAGCAGACTAGTGTATACTGATCGAGATCCTGACGAGAGATGGTAGCCGGTCTTACAAGCCATTGGTGTTAGTTTGTTCACCTATAATGTATACAGGTTCTCATTGGGTTATGAGTACACCGGACGGACTTGCCGGGAACATGCTAGTCGGTATTATACCTATTGCCAGATAGCAGGGTTCGATCATATACGTGCACTTGTGCACGGATCATGATCGGACGGATAATACTAGTGGGCTTTGGTTTAAGCCGGATCCTAGTATTATATTGTTGGATTATTTTCGACTCATTGTATTCGTATTCTTCGGAATACAGATGCGGGTATGTATATACGGATGATGGGTATTCTTGTAATTTCTTACAAGATTACTTCTAGAAGATTACACCACATTATGTTTTAAAACTTTTGGAGTAAAAGGTTATTAAGGTAGAGGATGAGGTGTTTATTGCATATTTTGTGGCATGGCTTAGTAGCGACCCATGGTTACTATTCTAGCATGCGTAATCTTTTGTTTGTTGTGACATTTATATTGACTTGAGATATTTTTTATTGACTTGAGATATTTTTGTTTACTTGAGATATTTTTAGAGGCTTGAGATTTTTATTGGATGGCTTCTATTATTAACTCTCACAACACAACAAAAGACTTATCCATTCTTTCCTCACTTGAGTTGCTCTCAAACTCTCATCCTCATGGCATCTTCTTCTACCTCCACTCTACAAGTCTCATGTGTTGAGAAACCTAGGGTGCCTTGAGACAAATTAATCCTTCATCACTCTCTAATTCTTCTACGGTATCTAGTGTAGCGATCTAGGTACCCTAGTTACCTCGGTTATGAGGTTGGAGCTCGTTTCATAGACTCTCGGGTGGATCATTTTTGATGGAGGGAGATCGGAGATCATTCGTGTTCTCCGCCGAAAACCGGGAAGACACAACGTCTTGCCTGAATTTGGGGGAAAATACTATTTAGTTTTATCTGTCCACCTCTCCGATGATGCCAAGTTGATTTATAGCACCGTGTATCAAAGGTTTGGATAGATGCGGCCGTTGTAGCAGACTTCGTCAGATTCCCCCTCATTGTAAGGGTTTTTTGATTGTGGGGACGTTTTTCCCTGTAGGCGCAAGCCCCTGCAGTTAATTACGTTACCGTATCGCGATAACCACTTTCTCTGGCTCCAGAAGGTCACTTCATGTCGTATGTGTTTGTTTTATTTTTGGTTGCCCGTGGATTGTATACAGAGACTGATTTGTGTTGTCGCCCGTAGGGCGTGGATTAGTCCAAATCCGTATTTTCTTAGATTTGGGTTTGTGTTGGTTTTAAGGATCGTTAATCTTAATTTTAGATCAAGATTATGTTTGTTGAGGATACGTTAGTCTAATTCTAGACTAAGATCTACTCAACAAGATTTTGAGATAATTTAGATCCAACGAAAGAGTATTTGGACTCTATCGTCTTAGTTTAGGGACATTCCGTTTCATAACTTTAAGGACATCATAGTCCATGTTTAAAGACATCATAGTCTGTAGGGTTTAAAGACGTCATAGTCTGTGGGGTTCTGGTTTAGCCAATTTGGGGATGCACCAATAGTTATTGGTTATTGGGACCCTCCACCTCTCTGAAGATGTTGAAGAATTACAACGATACGTATCAGAGGTGTGGAGAGATTTACCTTTGAACCAGTGAATGTTCATCAAAGATTTAATAATCTTATTTGGGACTGAGTCCAATAAAGAGCGTATGGGATCAGTTGATTATGAGTTTGGCTAACTTGGGCTGAGCCCACTGAGTCTCTGTCATCTCTCCTCTTTTCTTTATAAAGTGTTAAGACACTTGTTAGGACATGGTCCTTTCTCTGTGCACATACAGCTAAACATTTATTGGGGTACCGACACCTATTTTCTTTTTGTTTTTTTATTGAGTGTTGAACACTCTTTATGGCGCAGAGCGCTTTATGTACAGAGCGCTTGGCGCTGAGCGCCAGACTTGGAGCGCTAAGACGCTTCTTCTGAAATAGCGCCCACATGGGGAGCACGTGGAGCGCTTGGCGCTGAGCGCCAGATTTGGAGCGCTGGAGTGCTAAAGCGCTTCCTTTAGAATAGCGCCCACGTGAGGAGCACGTGGCGCGCTTGGAGCTGAGCGCAAGACATGGAGCGCTGGAGTGCTTCCTTTAGAATAGCGCCCATGCGAGAAGCACGTGGCGCGCTTGGCGCTGAGCGCCAGACTTGGAGCGCTGGCATTTCTTATAACTTAGAGCGCTAAGGCGCTTCTTATAAAATATCGCCCACGTGAGGAGCACGTGGCGCGCTTGGCGCTGAGCGCCAAACTTGGAGCGCTTAAAGTGCTTCTTTTAAATTGGAGCGCTAAGGCGCTTCTTTGGCAGCTTTGATTAGTTCTGGGCTCTGAGATTTAAATTCTCGGTTTATAAAAGACTTTGTCTCATGAATCTAAGAACCGAGTTCTTCTTTTTGTAAGGAGATGCTTTGATCTCTTTTGTTTTTTGTGAAAGACTTGGTCTTATAGATCTGTGATCTAAAAAAAGAACTAAGTTCTTCTGATGTGAGAGCTGAACTCTCAAATATGGAGGGAATGTTATGATATCTCTTCTTTTTATTTACCTTGAAGAAAATTTCTTCTTCTTAGAGCTTGCTCTTCTCTTTTTCTTTTCTAAGAACTTGAAGTTTAGGGGGGGGGGGTTCTTTTGTTTTTCTGCTTTCGATTTGAGAACTTATGGGGAGGTTTCTCTGTACAAGACTTGAAGTCTTGGGTCCTTTATATAGTGGAGGCTGATTTGTTGAATCAGTTAAGGAAATCTCTTATTGAGAGATCTTTAAATGATTTGGGAATTTATCCCACCATTGGATCTTTGATCCAAGAGCTTCTGTTTTACAGAAGACTTCTTTCTTGTTTTTTAACAAGATTGGGAAATATTTTCCCATACATAACTTATTCTGTATCTTGGTGAATTTTAATCACCATTGGATCTTTGATCCAATGGTGCTCTGATTTACAGAGCACAATCTTTTTTGTTTGGAAAGATTTGAGAAGTATTTCCTCAACAGAATTTTATTCTGGTAATTTGAAGATTTTTAATCATCTTTTTTGGATCTTTGATTTAAGGGTGTAGAACATTTAGTTCTAGAGCTAGCGCTCTCGTGCTTTGCACGTGAGGCGCTGTCTCAGAGTCTTTGACTCTTGGCACTAGTGCTCTCGTGTTTTGCATGTGAGGCGCTGCCTCAGAGTCTTTAGCACTGGCGCTCTTGGCGCTAGCGCTTTCGTGCTTTGCATGTGAGCGCTGCCTCAGAGTCTTTGAATCTTAGCGCCGGCGCTCTTGGTACCAGCGCTCTTGTGCTTTGCACGTGATCATTGCCTCAGAGTCTTTGACTCTTAGCGCTGGCGCTCTTGGCGTTAGCGCTCTTGTGCTTTGCACATGAGCGCTGCCTCAGAGTCTTTGACTTTTAGCGCTGGTGCTCTTGGTGCTAGCGCTCTTATGAGGCACTACCTTATTTCAAATTTCAAATTTTTGAATAGAGCTTTGCTCTCTGATTGGGGGAAACAAATGCCCCCCCCACCGTTGCGCTCACATGGCTTACACATGAGTGCAGCGGTGGTAGATTTTCCACCGTTAGATCAACTTGGAAGTTGAATCGACTTCCAGTGCCTATAAATAGGGCCTTTGGCCCTTGAGATGACCGCTTGTTCATCTTCTTTCTTTCTTGTTCTTAAGAATTTAATTCTCTTTCAAAGCCAAGCTCTCTGCCTCAAAAAACTCCTTTAGAGTTAAGACTCTGTCAAATTTTTTGGTAAGATTTGAACCCATTAACAGAGCTTTTGCTCTACTTAGATCACAGATCTTAAAGATTTTTAGGGTTTCTCAACCTATTAATTAAAAACCAGAGCTTTGCACTTTCTAGATTATGGATCAAAAAAAGAAATCCTTTTTAAGGTTTCTTAACCCATTAATAAAGAACTCTCAGAATTTGCTTTACAGATCTTAAAGATTCTGAAGTTTTTAACTTCTGTAAAAAACTTCGCTTTTCTTAACCCATTAATAAAGAAATCCTTTTTTTAGGGAAATTTTTATTCCCTTCATCATTAATTCTGACAGATGTCATTTCTGTTGCAGAGCGCTGCTCTCAAGGAAGTTTAACTCCTTGGCTCGAGGGGCCTCCGATTAAATGAGAATCCTTTTAGGATTTCTCCTTTATTTGCACAAATTTGAATTTGTTGGGTGTCTTAATCAGAACTTGTTTTCTCCGTGAGGATATCAAGAGTTGTTTAAATTCTCGTGTCTGTTTCAATAATCATTTTCTTGATTAGTCTGACCACTGAGCTCTCGCTGATTTTCCCTTCCAGACACTATGGCCGCTCGTCTGCATGATCTTGACGGAATTATTTCTTATGGAGACATTCGCGCACTAGGCCATTGTCAAAACCAGGAGTTCACAAATGCTCAATGTGCTGAGATTATGAGTCTCTTTAATGAATACAACGGTCGACTACTTCCTCGTCGCTCCTCTCTTTTGAAGCTCGTAGTGAGAGCGATTTGGAACGCACTTCCTGAATTTTACGAAGCTGTTCATATCAGATTTTTGCATTTTCATACCGCCCAATTTTTATCACATTGCATATCCGTAGATACTCTTGAGCCGTGTTTGCTAGTCAATTGCAGGATACAGGTTCTCGGTTCTAAAACAGTGAAATTCATGGAAAACACGAAAAATCCGGGTTCCTGCCAACCACAGATAAAACACGGTCTCCGCCCTTCATCCGTATGCTGCCAGATACCAGTTTAGGAAGACAAAATGTCAAATCAATATCGTTTTCAGGCACAAGGCTCAATGGTAGCACAAGATCCAAGAGATCTACGCGGAGCTCGAGGCAATCATGACAAAATCTTGACAAAAAGTCCACCTTTCCCTCAACAGAAATTCTGGAAAAATCGTGGAGCCAAATTGAGAAAATACATATACCAGAAAGAAGTGCACAGAAAACCAGGCCAGCACCAAAAAGCACATAGCCCAACTCCACCATAGGGCCGCGGTTCCGCGGCCAAAGGAGGGTCTAGGCCGCGGAACCGCGGCCATTCTGGCGCCAAATGAAAAGTGGTTTTGGGGGTAGTTGGGTCTTTTTATATATGTTCTGTTGGTTGCCCTAGGGTTTCATGTTTTGGCCTATAAATAGCCCAGAACTTTGTGAAGGAAAGGGTCCATTCTTGTATTTTCTTTTTCTAGGATTTAGTTCACTTGTTCTTCTTCTTCTCATCTCTTCTCCATTAACCTTGTAGTGAGCTTTGTGAGGGAGGAATGATAAATAAAGAAGATCAATTTGTTACCATGCTTGTCTTACTTTTATTATAATTGTTGTAACTTTAAATTCGTTAAGTAGTTGTTGTTATTTCCTTGTTATTTCTTTCTTCTCTTTTTTCTTTATCCTTACATACGACAATGATACTTACTCTCGATCCTCGCTAAGGTGAGGTCGCAAACAGTTAGTCGTATTCTTCTAATCTCCTTCTTTCTATCTTCTTCTTTTGTGTTGTTTTATTTTTCCGTATTATGATGTGTGAGTAGTTCATTCTTGTTAGGGTAGGATAAGGGAAGTTTGAGAGAAGGAAATCTCTCTCACTCTTTCCTTGCCCAACAGCTTAAATCGACTCCCGTTAACCCAACCACAATCCGCTCCTTACGGCACCCTATCCTACATGATAGCGGTGATTCCGTAGTGAGACCGGTTGTGGTTGGATTAACCGGAGGTTATGGCTAAGAGCCAAGAACGGATGGACAAGCACCAAAAGGAAGACTTATGCGTTGGAAAGCCTAGCTTATACTCGCAAAGTCCTTCCTAGTCGTGCTAATCCCCGTTGTTGCCGATTACCGTAACACGACTTTAAGAAGGGCAACGAAAGATGTGGAGACTCCTAACTCAAACTAACCTAATCCTAACCCTAACATGCTCTCTTTAAATATCAACTCAACACTTAGATAACTACAAACAAAATCTGAACAACCGGACTTAACTCGTCGAAAAACACATAGAAAAAGATTCCCATCTCCCTGCGGACGACCCGTACTCAACCGGCTAGCTACGTGCGAAACCGTCTTGATTGCGGTATTTAGAACTAAACTTGACACGCACATATCCTATCAATCAAATGGCGCCGTTGCCGGGGAGACGGTAGTCTATTTCTAAGTGAAATTTCGGGTTAATTTGTGAATATAAAAACAACCAAAAACCAAAAAAAATATATACTTTGTAAAAGAAACCATCTTGTTATTTTTGATTAGTTTTTGTGCAAGTGTGCAGGAAATACGAAGCTCAAGATCGACGCTAAAGACGTTGGAAATACGGAGTTCAAGTACAGTGCCAAAGACGTGGGAAGATAGACCCACATTTTCGCGGCTACACCGCGACGGACGAAAACGAAGCATCCGGTCTACTGTACAAATCTGGAGCTGTTCCAGTGAGCAAATCCAATTTCAGGACATCAAGACAACAAGAGGAGACACAGAAAGGAATCTTCACAAAATTTCAAGGCCCAATCCCTCTATACTGCCGCGGAAGCGCGGCCTTATCACCTGTTTGGCCGCGCTTGCGCGGCAGTATAGAGGGATTGGGCCTTGAAATTTTGTGAAGATTCCTTTCTGTGTCTCCTCTTGTTGTCTTGATGTCCTGAAATTGGATTTGCTCACTGGAACAGCTCCAGATTTGTACAGTAGACCGGATGCTTCGTTTTCGTCCGTCGCGGTGTAGCCGCGAAAATGTGGGTCTATCTTCCCACGTCTTTGGCACTGTACTTGAACTCCGTATTTCCAACGTCTTTAGCGTCGATCTTGAGCTTCGTATTTCCTGCACACTTGCACAAAAACTAATCAAAAATAACAAGATGGTTTCTTTTACAAAGTATATATTTTTTTTGGTTTTTGGTTGTTTTTATATTCACAAATTAACCCGAAATTTCACTTAGAAATAGACTACCGTCTCCCCGGCAACGGCGCCATTTGATTGATAGGATATGTGCGTGTCAAGTTTAGTTCTAAATACCGCAATCAAGACGGTTTCGCACGTAGCTAGCCGGTTGAGTACGGGTCGTCCGCAGGGAGATGGGAATCTTTTTCTATGTGTTTTTCGACGAGTTAAGTCCGGTTGTTCAGATTTTGTTTGTAGTTATCTAAGTGTTGAGTTGATATTTAAAGAGAGCATGTTAGGGTTAGGATTAGGTTAGTTTGAGTTAGGAGTCTCCACATCTTTCGTTGCCCTTCTTAAAGTCGTGTTACGGTAATCGGCAACAACGGGGATTAGCACGACTAGGAAGGACTTTGCGAGTATAAGCTAGGCTTTCCAACGCATAAGTCTTCCTTTTGGTGCTTGTCCATCCGTTCTTGGCTCTTAGCCATAACCTCCGGTTAATCCAACCACAACCGGTCTCACTACGGAATCACCGCTATCATGTAGGATAGGGTGCCGTAAGGAGCGGATTGTGGTTGGGTTAACGGGAGTCGATTTAAGCTGTTGGGCAAGGAAAGAGTGAGAGAGATTTCCTTCTCTCAAACTTCCCTTATCCACTGTCCAATTTAAGTTTGGGGGTACGCTCGGTACGTATTTCTTACCTTCGCATTCATATGTATATTTTGCATCTGCATATTAAATCCATAAAATCCATAAAAATTTGAAAATTTTCTAAAAAATATAAAAACTTTTTTGTCAAGTTAGCTTGTGGAAGAACTCTGATTCAACATTCGACGGTTTTTGTTTGAAAAAAATAGGAATAACTAGATCTTATGTTTGGATTTTGAAAACCTGAAAGATAACTCTCCTTTGAAGTTAACTATAGCTGATATACGTCTTTACATCACACTACACGTATCGTAAGATTTTGGGAATTAGATGACAAGTCTTTCATGTCTGAACTTTTAAACAGATAAATGATTTTCTGAGGATCAAATAGGTTTGTTCTGAAATAAGTAATGTCAAGAATAGTTTATAAAGTAAAGCGAATATGAAGGAATGTTATTGATGCCGTAATAGGAGCTAAGTCTGAAAAATAACCCATCTAAAACTTGATTGGAATGATTACACACCGAACCCACTAGACACGTCTTTTATCCAAAAAAAAAAAAAAAAAAAAAAATATTTGAACTGCCGGTTATATCTCCGTTCGTATTAAATCAGCTGATTTTCACGCCATACTGTCTTTTGTTTTTGGACCTAGGTAACTTGAGTAATTAAGTCCGCCGGGGTGTTTCTACACCTAATGCCCTAAAACCAACTGGTTTGGGTGCATTGGCCCAAAGCTCGCTAAGAAGCCTAGAAAGTCCAGTTTAAAACAAAGTCAAGCAAGTGTTCTCTCCGAGTTAAAATTCCTAACGGTTCTTTGTGTGAGAATAATCTTGATAAAAGACAGACTTTTATAAAAAAAAAATTTAACGGAGATATGAAGGTTTTATTCTATGATAAAGACTATTGCACGTTCACAGAGGTGTGTATGAAATGAAAACGAGAAAAAGGTGGAGTGAAAAATACGACTTAGTTTCCTGTTAAGGAAGATAGAAATTCTGAAGTTGAAACCTTACTGGAAAACGAAACTTGAAAAATGCTTAACTCTTTATAAAACTTATGTGATCCTTTTTAAATTGTTATCTGGGCTTTATTGTGCGACATGATGACTTTAATCGATCCTTCTGGAACTTAACGACACTATTTGCACTGCACGTAAAGACATATAAAATCTGTAGTTAAATAAGAAGCGAGGTGTGAAAAATAAAGGTTCGATGGTCTAGACTTAGGATTATAGAATTTTTATTTTCTAAAAACTTTAGGGTTTGAAACTTAGTCATTTTTACAAACCAACTTGACCGGATTTTGTGGGTAGTATCTGCTGAAAACCCTCAGGAGACAACACTCCTCCTACTAGGGACACCTAGAGGTTTAACGGCTTGTTGCACATGCTCAGTGCAATCGCGTTCCCTGCGAAAGTGAGGTTAGGAAATTTTTTGTGAATAAATGGACTTTGCTCGGGACGAGCAAATGATAAGTTTGGGGGTATTTGTTCATATCAGATTTTTGCATTTTCATACCGCCCAATTTTTATCACATTGCATATCCGTAGATACTCTTGAGCCGTGTTTGCTAGTCAATTGCAGGATACAGGTTCTCGGTTCTAAAACAGTGAAATTCATGGAAAACACGAAAAATCCGGGTTCCTGCCAACCACAGATAAAACACGGTCTCCGCCCTTCATCCGTATGCTGCCAGATACCAGTTTAGGAAGACAAAATGTCAAATCAATGTCGTTTTCAGGCACAAGGCTCAATGGTAGCACAAGATCCAAGAGATCTACGCGGAGCTCGAGGCAATCATGACAAAATCTTGACAAAAAGTCCACCTTTCCCTCAACAGAAATTCTGGAAAAATCGTGGAGCCAAATTGAGAAAATACATATACCAGAAAGAAGTGCACAGAAAACCAGGCCAGCACCAAAAAGCACATAGCCCAACTCCACCATAGGGCCGCGGTTCCGCGGCCAAAGGAGGGTCTAGGCCGCGGAACCGCGGCCATTCTGGCGCCAAATGAAAAGTGGTTTTGGGGGTAGTTGGGTCTTTTTATATATGTTCTGTTGGTTGCCCTAGGGTTTCATGTTTTGGCCTATAAATAGCCCAGAACTTTGTGAAGGAAAGGGTCCATTCTTGTATTTTCTTTTTCTAGGATTTAGTTCACTTGTTCTTCTTCTTCTCATCTCTTCTCCATTAACCTTGTAGTGAGCTTTGTGAGGGAGGAATGATAAATAAAGAAGATCAATTTGTTACCATGCTTGTCTTACTTTTATTATAATTGTTGTAACTTTAAATTCGTTAAGTAGTTGTTGTTATTTCCTTGTTATTTCTTTCTTCTCTTTTTTCTTTATCCTTACATACGACAATGATACTTACTCTCGATCCTCGCTAAGGTGAGGTCGCAAACAGTTAGTCGTATTCTTCTAATCTCCTTCTTTCTATCTTCTTCTTTTGTGTTGTTTTATTTTTCCGTATTATGATGTGTGAGTAGTTCATTCTTGTTAGGGTAGGATAAGGGAAGTTTGAGAGAAGGAAATCTCTCTCACTCTTTCCTTGCCCAACAGCTTAAATCGACTCCCGTTAACCCAACCACAATCCGCTCCTTACGGCACCCTATCCTACATGATAGCGGTGATTCCGTAGTGAGACCGGTTGTGGTTGGATTAACCGGAGGTTATGGCTAAGAGCCAAGAACGGATGGACAAGCACCAAAAGGAAGACTTATGCGTTGGAAAGCCTAGCTTATACTCGCAAAGTCCTTCCTAGTCGTGCTAATCCCCGTTGTTGCCGATTACCGTAACACGACTTTAAGAAGGGCAACGAAAGATGTGGAGACTCCTAACTCAAACTAACCTAATCCTAACCCTAACATGCTCTCTTTAAATATCAACTCAACACTTAGATAACTACAAACAAAATCTGAACAACCGGACTTAACTCGTCGAAAAACACATAGAAAAAGATTCCCATCTCCCTGCGGACGACCCGTACTCAACCGGCTAGCTACGTGCGAAACCGTCTTGATTGCGGTATTTAGAACTAAACTTGACACGCACATATCCTATCAATCAAATGGCGCCGTTGCCGGGGAGACGGTAGTCTATTTCTAAGTGAAATTTCGGGTTAATTTGTGAATATAAAAACAACCAAAAACCAAAAAAAATATATACTTTGTAAAAGAAACCATCTTGTTATTTTTGATTAGTTTTTGTGCAAGTGTGCAGGAAATACGAAGCTCAAGATCGACGCTAAAGACGTTGGAAATACGGAGTTCAAGTACAGTGCCAAAGACGTGGGAAGATAGACCCACATTTTCGCGGCTACACCGCGACGGACGAAAACGAAGCATCCGGTCTACTGTACAAATCTGGAGCTGTTCCAGTGAGCAAATCCAATTTCAGGACATCAAGACAACAAGAGGAGACACAGAAAGGAATCTTCACAAAATTTCAAGGCCCAATCCCTCTATACTGCCGCGGAAGCGCGGCCTTATCACCTGTTTGGCCGCGCTTGCGCGGCCGTTTGGTGGGGTCAGGGTGTTATTTTCTCTCTGTAAGCTCCTCTGCCTCTCTCCACTCCTCTGGACTCCACTGAATTGTGTTTTCTGCAGGTTTCTTTGCGCAAATTCTTCTCCCCCTTCCAATAAACTGTTCTTGTGCAGGATTCTTTGCGCCGCAAATAAAAATTGTTTGCTGTTGATATTGTTACTGTTTTGCATTCTTTAATACGGACTTAAGGGGCTTGAAACCAATCCAGATTGGGTGGGGATTTCATCACCCTTCCCAGGACCCCGGAAATCACTAAAGCATATGCATTGTCCATTATAATTAAAAAATACTAGACTTCAGCCCTAAGGACTTCGCGCTCATTAGGAGAAGATAAACCTTGTTTAGAACCTTGCTTAACCGTATATTGTTTACGGGGTGTCTAGGAAAGTGTTAAAGGCGCAACCGCCGAAAGAGAAAGGGTTATTTAATTAAGGAACTTCGCGAAAGCGTTGGACAACCTCCCCTTATCTCTGCACTTACCTGGCCTCGTGATCAGTGTATTTTTAAGCCTGTTTCTCGACACTGTTTAACTTCGACAATCAAGTTCAGGAGCAGGTCTAGTAGACCTAGGTTACCCTAGATCTAGGTGTGATTGTGCATATCTTGTTTGTGATTGCTTAAGCCGTATTCCCGTACATACTTCTGTAAATCTCTTTCTAAAAACAAAATAAAAAAAAAAATCAAAAACTTTTATAAAAACTTGCCCTTTTGTCGCCAAATCCATTTTCACCCAACACCCATCGCCGTTCTTCATTGACGTTTTCTTACCCTCACCTTCTCCGCTTTGACTATACTAAACTCGTTTAGTGTATGTCCGCTTGGACTCGGGACACTAGCGCCCGTCTAGTCCGCGTTACGTTAGTCGCGACCGACTACGCGATCGACTCCGAAGTCGATACTCCGTCCACTCCTCTTTCTCCCCTTCCTTTGCCGGCCAACTCCGACGTTGACTGGAATTCTGTTCATACATCTTCACCTTCACCTTCACCTTCACCAACCTCTTCTTCCGCGATGTCGGGATTTATTCCAAACATCTCGTTGACCACCCCTGGATTGGCTCCACCTCCTATGGAGACCAATCTCCCACCCCCTCCGCCTGTTGTAGCGCCGCAGCGAATTGCGCTCCAGGATCGTTTCTACCCTACCCGTTCTGCACTTCCAACCTGCCTTTCTCTTCCTCCGGCCAATGGGGACAACTTTGAAATTAAGCCCCATTTCATCAACATGCTTCCACGTTTTCATGGGCTTGAATCTGAAGATGCCTATATCTTCATAAACAAATTTCAAAATGTCTGTGCCATGATGAAAACGACCCAGCTGTCGGACGATGCTATACGTCTACGGGTCATTCCGTTCACTTTATGCGATCTCGCAGAAAAATGGCTGTATAGCACCGCTTCCCACTCAATCACCAGCTGGGATGAGTTTGTTAAAGCGTTTCTGAAAAAATTCTACCCAAATCATAAGACCGCAAGAATTCGAAATGAGATCAACCAATTCTCCCAGCTTCCTTCTGAACCCTTCTGGAAGTGCTTTGACCGATACAAAGACCTTCTTGTTCAGTGTCCTCACCACGGTATAGAGAAATGGCAACTCTGCCAAACCTTATACGAGGGACTGAACCCAGCAACGAAGCAGTTGCTGGAAACCATCTGTCAGGGCCACTTCCTATCCAAATCTGACGAGGAAGCGTGGCAGTTCTTTGACGATCTTGCGGAGCAAACGCTACAGTGGGAGAGCACCAGACCGACTCCTTCTTCTTCTTCTTCTCCCTCCACTTCTACCGGTCAGTCTAGGGTAGGAATTCACCAGCTTGATGTCTCTATTGCGATGAGAGCTGAAATGGCTGCTATCACAAAAAAGCTTGAAGCAATAGAGAGCAAATTTTCTTCTCCTACTCCTGCCCCTGTTCTCCCCCTTCGTACCATCTGCGCTTGTTGTTCCGATCCGTCCCACTTGACTGAAGAGTGTCCTTACAATCCACCCTCGCAAGGACAGGATCAGGTTAATGCATTCCAGCAAAGGCCGAGGAATGATCCATACTCTTCCACCTTCAATCCCGGTTGGAGGAACCACCCCAATTTCGCCTGGAATCAGAATCAGAATCAATTCCAGGGCAACAATTTCCAAAGGGCCCCTCCACCGCAACAACAAGCGCAACAACAAACTCAGTATCAGCAGCCCTTCCAACCCCAGCCTTACCAAAACCAGACGAACAACTTTGCACCAAACAATTCCTTTCCACCAAACAACTTTGTTCCGTCGAACAATGATAAGGTTTCCTCGCTCGAGCGAAGTCTGGATGCGTTTGTTAAACAATCAACTCAATCCACCGCCAACATCCAGTCTTCGATCCAATCTTTAGTGCAACACACCGCCGCACACGGGCAGAGCATCAAGACCATCGAAGCCCAGATTGCACAGCTGAACGCGGCCTTGAGCGAGCGAGAGAAGGGGAAGCTCCCGTCCCAGCCACTTCCAAATCCCGGCCACCCACATAATGCACATGTTGCTCTTGAACAACAAAACCATAATGTGAGTGCCGTGACCACACTGAGATCAGGGAGGGTGCTGCAAAACAACATTGGCAAGCAAATCAACGATGACACCCCGGCCGCTTCTTCTTCTTCTTCTTCTTCTCCTGCTTCTTCTTCTTCGTCTTCCGAGCCTATTCTCCGCTCTTCACAAGGCTCTCCTTCCTCTTCTTCTCTAAACGGACCCGCTTCTCACTCCACGAAAACACCTATTCTGGGATCCGTTCCAACTCCAAAATCTCCTCCTCCAGCATTAGACTCAACCAATTTTCAAAATGTTCCATTTCCAAACCGGTTGAGGTCTAACAAACAAAATCCACAAATGGAGAAGATTTTGGAGTTATTCAAGCAAGTTAACATTAACATTCCTCTTTTAGATGCTGTCCAACAAGTCCCTTCTTACGCGAAAATCTTAAAGGACTTGTGCACGAAAAAGAGGAAGTCTCAGGTACCCAAGAAAGTTTTCTTGGCTAGTGCTGTGAGTGATGCCCTTACCCAATCTTTACCACAAAAACGGAAGGACCCTGGCTGTCCTACGATTTCAATTACTATTGGGGATAAGAACATCAACCGCGCACTATTAGATCTTGGTGCCAGTGTTAACTTGCTTCCGTATTCAGTATACGAGCAATTAGGCGTCGGAGAGCTGAAACCTACACACTGCACTCTCCAGATGGCCGATCGATCGATCACCCATCCTAGGGGTGAGCTAGAGGATGTGTTAATCAAAGTCGGGGACTTCATATTCCCCGTCGACTTCATTGTCTTAGATACACAGCCTGTAGCTAACCCCCGGAATCAAATTCCGGTGATACTCGGTCGCCCATTTCTCGCAACCTCAAATGCTGTGATCAATTGTCGCAATGGTTCAATGAACCTCTCTTTTGGAAATATGACAATTGAACTCAACATTTTTAGGTTGGGGAATCAGCCCGCCGAACCTAATGCTCATATACTGGATGTTTGCTCGATCCAGGAGATCACACCAGAAGAGTGTGAATTCGAGGAGTTTCTGTTTGAACACGATGATCTTGACGCCACTAGTGCGTTTCTCTTCAAACCTGCTGCTGCTTCTGCGTCCGACAACGAATACGAGTGTTTCACGTTCTTGCACGATCTTAGCCGCACACAACCCGAGTTTGAATCTTTTGACTTTCCGGATGAGTTACCTGAACCATCCAACTCGGTTGCCTACACTCGCTTTGAACCTTTGCTGGAGTCCTTTGAGTTCGAGACCTTTGCACCGGTCTTGCCTTCCATCATTTCACCTCCAACACTCGAACTCAAGCCGTTGCCGTCTCACCTTAAGTATGCTCACTTAGGTGAGAACGAGACCCTCCCTGTCATCATTTCGGCTTCTCTAGCTCCAGAGCAAGAGAAAGCCCTTCTCGCGGTCTTGCACAGCAACAGGCAAGCTTTTGGCTGGTCCATGGCGGACATCAAGGGGATTAGTCCCCTGATCGTTGAGCATCACATTCATCTGATGGATGATGCCAAACCAGCCCGGGATCCACAAAGACGTCTTAATCCAGTCATGAAGGAGGCTGTGAAGAAGGAGATCGTCAAATGTCTAGATAGTGGTATCATTTACCCTATCTCTGATAGCCAGTGGGTTAGCCCCATTCACGTTGTCCCCAAGAAGTCGGGCATCACGGTCATAACCAACGAGGCGAATGAGTTAATCCCTACTCGCACCCAAACCGGGTGGCGAGTTTGCATTGATTACAGAAAACTCAACGCTGCAACGCGGAAAGACCACTTTCCGCTACCTTTTATTGACCAGATGCTCGAACGATTGGCCGGACATGAGTACTACTGCTTTCTTGATGGCTACTCTGGCTATAATCAAATTCCCATCGCCGAAAAAGACCAGGACAAGACCACTTTCACTTGTCCTTTCGGCACGTTTGCATATCGACGCATGCCCTTTGGGTTATGCAATGCGCCCGCTACCTTCCAGCGGTGTATGATGGGGATTTTCTCAGACATGGTGGAGAAATTTCTGGAGATTTTCATGGATGACTTCTCCATTTTCGGCGATTCTTTTGACGAGTGTCTGCTGCATCTCGACGCTGTCCTTACCAGATGTAAGGACAAGAATCTCACTTTGAACTGGGAGAAATGCCACTTCATGGTGCGCGAAGGTATTGTCCTCGGACATATCATCTCGCAAAATGGCATAGAGGTCGACAAAGCAAAGATTGAGGTCATTTCCAATCTGCCTCCTCCCCGTTGCGTCAGAGATATCCGAGCCTTCCTTGGCCATGCCGGTTTTTATAGACGGTTTATCAAGGACTTTAGCAAGATTGCTAGGCCCTTGACTCTTTTGCTGGCCAAGGACACGCCTTTCACCTTCGACTCGAGCTGTGTGACTGCATTCGAGTCACTGAAACTCTCACTCACTTCTGCTCCCGTTCTTTCTTCCCCTGACTGGACACACCCATTCGAGATTATGTGCGATGCATCCGACTTTGCCATCGGTGCTGTCCTTGGACAGCACATCAACAAGATGCCGCACGTAATCTATTACGCGAGCCGAACCCTGAACGACGCCCAACTCAACTATACAACAACTGAGAAGGAATTTTTAGCTGTTGTATTTGCTTTAGAAAAGTTCAGGCCCTACCTCATCGGCTCTCCAGTCATTGTCTACACTGACCATTCAGCTCTGCGCCATCTTTTTGCGAAGAAAGATGCCAAATCTCGGTTAATCCGTTGGATCCTCTTGCTTCAAGAGTTTGACCTTGTCATTAAGGACAAACGAGGATGTGAAAACGTGGTTGCCGATCATCTCTCGCGACTTCCTTCTTCGCCTTCGCTTCCAATTCCGATCAATGACGTTTTCCCGGATGAACAACTCTTGACAGTATCATGCGAACCCTGGTTCGCAGATATTGTGAACTATTTGGCCACGGGATTACTACCGACCGAATGGTCGAGTCAGGACAGACTTCGCTTCTTATCCCAAGTAAAACACTTTTACTGGGACGAACCCTACTTGTTCAAGTACTGTCCCGACCAGATTATTCGTCGGTTTGTCCCAGATGAGGAATTCAAGAGTGTGCTGTCATTTTGCCACGACCAAGCATGTGGCGGGCATTTTGGGCCCAGAAAGACAGCTGAGAAGATCTTGCAATGTGGTTTCTACTGGCCACAACTTTTCAAAGACGCTCACGATTATTGCAAGACTTGCTCCCGGTGCCAACACATGGGCCGGATATCCCGGAGGAACGAGATGCCGCTCCAACCGATCTTGGTTGTGGAGATTTTCGATGTTTGGGGGATAGACTTCATGGGGCCGTTTCCCAACTCTTTTGGGAACTTGTACATCCTTCTAGCTGTTGATTACGTCTCTAAATGGGTCGAGGCTGTGCCCAGCCGAACTAACGACAACAAGGTTGTCGTTAGGTTCCTTAAAGAAAACATTTTCTCACGGTTTGGGCACCCCCGAGCGATCATTAGCGACAATGGAAGAAATTTCTGCAATAGGACTTTCGAGGCCTTGATGCGGAAATACTCCATTAATCATAAGCTTTCTACGCCCTACCACCCCCAAACCTGCGGGCAGGCCGAAGTTTCAAATCGGCAAATCAAGCAGATACTGGAGAAGACGGTTTCCAAGAACCGTAAGGATTGGTCTTTGAAACTCACTGATGCCCTTTGGGCATTTAGAACCGCTTATAAGACCGACCTTGGCATGTCTCCCTATCGGCTTGTGTACGGAAAAGCCTGCCACCTTCCTGTCGAAATCGAGCATCGCGCATTTTGGGCGATAAAGGAGCTGAATCTGTCTCTGGAGGACGCGGGCAGCCATCGGAGGCTGCAGCTGAACGAACTGAGCGAGCTTAGGGATGAGGCTTACGACAACGCGGTTGTCGTTAAGAATCGAACGAAGGTGTTTCATGATAAACACCTTTTGCGCAAAACCTTCGTACCTGGTCAGCAGGTACTTCTTTACGACACCCGACTTCATTTCCATCCTGGAAAGCTCCGTTCTCGCTGGAAAGGGCCGTATTTTGTGCGGAATGTGTATCCGCAGGGCGCTGTGGATTTGGAAAATCCAAAGGACGGTTCACTCTTCAAGGTCAATGGACACCGATGCAAACCGTACCTTAGCGCCGAACCAACAGAAGAGCTCCTGTTCTTACAGGAGCCGGTTTACCTTGCATGATCTTCCTCTGCCTACCTCCAAACTTCGGTTATCCAGCCAAGAACAGTGGACACTGTTCCAAATAAGTTTGGGGGTATGTACAAACCATTTTGTTTATATTTGTGTATATTCTTTTTCTTTTCTTTAAAACCAAAAACACATAAAAATTGTATATCGCTAACCGACAATTTTGAACCTTCCAACTGATCTCTTCATGCTACGACAGTGAGGACACTGTCCAATTTAAGTTTGGGGGTACGCTCGGTACGTATTTCTTACCTTCGCATTCATATGTATATTTTGCATCTGCATATTAAATCCATAAAATCCATAAAAATTTGAAAATTTTCTAAAAAATATAAAAACTTTTTTGTCAAGTTAGCTTGTGGAAGAACTCTGATTCAACATTCGACGGTTTTTGTTTGAAAAAAATAGGAATAACTAGATCTTATGTTTGGATTTTGAAAACCTGAAAGATAACTCTCCTTTGAAGTTAACTATAGCTGATATACGTCTTTACATCACACTACACGTATCGTAAGATTTTGGGAATTAGATGACAAGTCTTTCATGTCTGAACTTTTAAACAGATAAATGATTTTCTGAGGATCAAATAGGTTTGTTCTGAAATAAGTAATGTCAAGAATAGTTTATAAAGTAAAGCGAATATGAAGGAATGTTATTGATGCCGTAATAGGAGCTAAGTCTGAAAAATAACCCATCTAAAACTTGATTGGAATGATTACACACCGAACCCACTAGACACGTCTTTTATCCAAAAAAAAAAAATATTTGAACTGCCGGTTATATCTCCGTTCGTATTAAATCAGCTGATTTTCACGCCATACTGTCTTTTGTTTTTGGACCTAGGTAACTTGAGTAATTAAGTCCGCCGGGGTGTTTCTACACCTAATGCCCTAAAACCAACTGGTTTGGGTGCATTGGCCCAAAGCTCGCTAAGAAGCCTAGAAAGTCCAGTTTAAAACAAAGTCAAGCAAGTGTTCTCTCCGAGTTAAAATTCCTAACGGTTCTTTGTGTGAGAATAATCTTGATAAAAGACAGACTTTTATAAAAAAAAAAAATTTAACGGAGATATGAAGGTTTTATTCTATGATAAAGACTATTGCACGTTCACAGAGGTGTGTATGAAATGAAAACGAGAAAAAGGTGGAGTGAAAAATACGACTTAGTTTCCTGTTAAGGAAGATAGAAATTCTGAAGTTGAAACCTTACTGGAAAACGAAACTTGAAAAATGCTTAACTCTTTATAAAACTTATGTGATCCTTTTTAAATTGTTATCTGGGCTTTATTGTGCGACATGATGACTTTAATCGATCCTTCTGGAACTTAACGACACTATTTGCACTGCACGTAAAGACATATAAAATCTGTAGTTAAATAAGAAGCGAGGTGTGAAAAATAAAGGTTCGATGGTCTAGACTTAGGATTATAGAATTTTTATTTTCTAAAAACTTTAGGGTTTGAAACTTAGTCATTTTTACAAACCAACTTGACCGGATTTTGTGGGTAGTATCTGCTGAAAACCCTCAGGAGACAACACTCCTCCTACTAGGGACACCTAGAGGTTTAACGGCTTGTTGCACATGCTCAGTGCAATCGCGTTCCCTGCGAAAGTGAGGTTAGGAAATTTTTTGTGAATAAATGGACTTTGCTCGGGACGAGCAAATGATAAGTTTGGGGGTATTTGTTCATATCAGATTTTTGCATTTTCATACCGCCCAATTTTTATCACATTGCATATCCGTAGATACTCTTGAGCCGTGTTTGCTAGTCAATTGCAGGATACAGGTTCTCGGTTCTAAAACAGTGAAATTCATGGAAAACACGAAAAATCCGGGTTCCTGCCAACCACAGATAAAACACGGTCTCCGCCCTTCATCCGTATGCTGCCAGATACCAGTTTAGGAAGACAAAATGTCAAATCAATGTCGTTTTCAGGCACAAGGCTCAATGGTAGCACAAGATCCAAGAGATCTACGCGGAGCTCGAGGCAATCATGACAAAATCTTGACAAAAAGTCCACCTTTCCCTCAACAGAAATTCTGGAAAAATCGTGGAGCCAAATTGAGAAAATACATATACCAGAAAGAAGTGCACAGAAAACCAGGCCAGCACCAAAAAGCACATAGCCCAACTCCACCATAGGGCCGCGGTTCCGCGGCCAAAGGAGGGTCTAGGCCGCGGAACCGCGGCCATTCTGGCGCCAAATGAAAAGTGGTTTTGGGGGTAATTGGGTCTTTTTATATATGTTCTGTTGGTTGCCCTAGGGTTTCATGTTTTGGCCTATAAATAGCCCAGAACTTTGTGAAGGAAAGGGTCCATTCTTGTATTTTCTTTTTCTAGGATTTAGTTCACTTGTTCTTCTTCTTCTCATCTCTTCTCCATTAACCTTGTAGTGAGCTTTGTGAGGGAGGAATGATAAATAAAGAAGATCAATTTGTTACCATGCTTGTCTTACTTTTATTATAATTGTTGTAACTTTAAATTCGTTAAGTAGTTGTTGTTATTTCCTTGTTATTTCTTTCTTCTCTTTTTTCTTTATCCTTACATACGACAATGATACTTACTCTCGATCCTCGCTAAGGTGAGGTCGCAAACAGTTAGTCGTATTCTTCTAATCTCCTTCTTTCTATCTTCTTCTTTTGTGTTGTTTTATTTTTCCGTATTATGATGTGTGAGTAGTTCATTCTTGTTAGGGTAGGATAAGGGAAGTTTGAGAGAAGGAAATCTCTCTCACTCTTTCCTTGCCCAACAGCTTAAATCGACTCCCGTTAACCCAACCACAATCCGCTCCTTACGGCACCCTATCCTACATGATAGCGGTGATTCCGTAGTGAGACCGGTTGTGGTTGGATTAACCGGAGGTTATGGCTAAGAGCCAAGAACGGATGGACAAGCACCAAAAGGAAGACTTATGCGTTGGAAAGCCTAGCTTATACTCGCAAAGTCCTTCCTAGTCGTGCTAATCCCCGTTGTTGCCGATTACCGTAACACGACTTTAAGAAGGGCAACGAAAGATGTGGAGACTCCTAACTCAAACTAACCTAATCCTAACCCTAACATGCTCTCTTTAAATATCAACTCAACACTTAGATAACTACAAACAAAATCTGAACAACCGGACTTAACTCGTCGAAAAACACATAGAAAAAGATTCCCATCTCCCTGCGGACGACCCGTACTCAACCGGCTAGCTACGTGCGAAACCGTCTTGATTGCGGTATTTAGAACTAAACTTGACACGCACATATCCTATCAATCAGAAGCCATGCCGCTTAAGGCACTGGATGATGCTAAAGACAAGGTGCACTCAGTATATCTGATGGGCCTGATCTCGAAGAGGCGGCGGGATAATCTTGTTGATATCTTGCATCAAATTTTCCAACAGACGACGATAATCTCTGCTTATCAGAGGACGGACGACATCAGCGAGAATCCTGATGCCTGCCTTCGTGATAGGATGCACACGATGTTGGGCCATGGCAGTGCCCCGGCCGTTAAAACGCGGCCAAAATGCGGAACCAAATTTTTTGAAACCGGCGCTTCCGCCACCCGAATCCTGGATCGACCTTAAACCCTAAACTAGCAAACCAACTAAGAGTTAGAATCGTTATACCGAGTTGATCCGTATCTTTCGGTCTTCATTCCAATCTCCTAGCGGCTCGTTGATGTGGTTTGGTTGCCGGTCTTCCTTCGTCTCCGATGATCCACCCGAGGGGAACGGCACAAGCTCCAGGTTCGCCAAGCGGACCAACCAACTCTCCAAGATTGCTAGTGGTGGAGAGTTGAGGTGTAGGATTGTGTCACTATTATTTTTTTCTCAACATATGAGCTCAATATGAAACTCAAGAAAGATGAAGAAAGAGTGAGCAAAACCAATGGCATGAGCAAAAATGGTTAAGTGTTTTTTGAAGCATGAGAGTGAAAGAGTGAGGAGGCTAGTGTTTGTAATCTTGTGCCAAATGAAAATGAACCCCCACCCAAAATGTTGGCCGGCCCCCCTTTCTCTCTCCCATAAAAAATAATACAAATTTCAATAAACAAATCCAACCATACTTTGCCCATACCATGAACCATGTTCATGCCACCTCACACCCTCCACCTCATCATTAAACAAATGAATTTCCATAAATGAAAAATCAAATAATGAGGTGGCAAACCTTCTAGAAGCTATTCCGTATAAAATACGGAATACTTCCCGGTACATGTATCGAAATACATATACGCGTATTCGTATAAAAATACGAATAGCTAAGAGAGAAAATGAATAGTGAACAATAATACTAGAATACGTATATACATATATATTAATTATTAAATCAAAACCCGATTTATAATCCGGCTTAATCCTGAGCCGCTATTATTATCAACCGTCCGATCAAAGTCTGTGCAGCAAGTGTACATATTTAATCGGACACCCGTATGAACCAACATACGACATGTACACCATATCGCCTGAACCGTGAAAACCCTCTGTGTGGGACTCTAAAGACTCGTCAATACGCTGGCAGTGGGTTTAACCACAAGCACGTCAGCGGCACTAACTGTACGTAACGGCTACCCAGGTATTGAGCGAAAGGGAGGCCGATGAGCAAACTCATCCTGAATCCCTACCGAGCCTGACAGTGACAATATCCGTACAGTCCGGTCTGTTCGTCTGAGAGTATCGTATATCGAGTCTAGGGGGTGGATAAAGTCAGACCCCTAACAACGCGATATATAGTGTCGGCATGTAACCCATCACCACCTGAGAAACTATCGATCCTGGATCGGTAATTCTCGTTCACCATGGCCATGGATTTCTGGTGATGGCCACCCGTACACAATGCGACATCAACCCCCAATACCGGGAGAGACGAATCTCCGACGATCTGATCACTGCCTCCATGTGGCTCGGGACAGTACCCAACTAAAACATATTTGCATGACTTCTTTGAGCCGTGGTAGGGTAGTAATCAAAGCATAGTGTGAACTCACACGAGACAAATGACGATCTCAGGTCGACAGACTAACCTGTACACATGTCACCTGGGAACTGCTATCTGACAATAGGTATAATACCAACTAGCAGGTTCCCGGCGAGTCCGTCCAGTGTACTCATAACCCAATGAGCACCTGAATACTATCTTAGGTGAACAAACTAACACCAATGGCTTGTGAGACCTGGCCACCGCCCCTCGTCGGGGTCTCGATCAGTATACACTATTCTACACTGGAGTATCGATGCCCGGTCTCGATACTCCTACGACTAGGGGCATTTAAAGATGTTCTTATAGACCACAGCTCCCACATATATGATCGCCATCATAATGCTGGCAGTCAAGCAAGAATCCTATGGGCTTTATCAACATGATGATAAAGACAAACCAGATAGCATACTATCATCTTGAGTAAGACTGTTTTATCGGTATAGGTTCTCACTCAATCATCATAATCACAAGTCCGCGACTATGATAATTGCCTTGAGGGCCCTATAGCCAACAATCTCCTATTTGCACTTAAGGCCAATTATTGCAATGTCGCATACTCACAGCCCGTGTGATACCGAACACCCAACTTCTCTACTAATCAGTTTCGCAAAACCCGTTTGCGAAAATGACTGCGTTCGAGAAATAGCCTCAGTGAGTGGATCCGCTCCAATGTTTCTTTCTGTATCTCTCTATATCTCAACTTCGCGGAGAAAGCTATCTCCCGAAATGAGCAATACCTGTCTTAGAATTTGTCTGGATATCTGATGGGACCCAGTTCACAAATGAACTCCAAATCCAGCAAACTACTTAGACTGTATCGTACACTGAATTTAATCAGTAACATGCGCCATGCCTTCCACATTATCTGCTTGGACCACCTGTCTAACATACCGTCCCCTAAAAGAGGAAAAACTATAACTCTGACAGCCACTCTGTCATCCAGGTCACCTTGGAAGCCTGAAATGATAACCGTCTCCCGAAGGAGGATGTCTTAATCATTTCCAAGAACATCCATTTATGTTCATAAACTGCTTCCCAATGTTTCTCTAGGGTTGGATTAATATATCTGCTTATTGTATCTAGTGCAAAAGCAATATCTGGTGTGGTACTTGATATTTCATGATTAAATCAATTCCCTCAGCAAGTGATATGCTAATCATGCAGGTCCCTCTCCCCTTTAGTCTGTAAGACACTTTTAGAAAGGGCGACTCCATCACCTGCAGGTACACCACCATGCCAGGAGTCGTCCATTCTAAAATTCCTTTAGAATAATGTAAAAGTACCCGGATTAGGATATTTTACAAATCTAGATCTATAAGCATAGATCTAGTAACCAGAAACCCTGATATTATATCCATATCCTATGTGGAGAAAGAACTTTGTGACAACCATAGTACAACCGATCGTAGTATAGGAATATCTCTTTCTATCAAGTGCATGTCATCCCAATACCTGGAAATCACTCTCTACTACCTTCTTACCAGATCCATCTCCTATTCTGATGAGGTCAAAGCTTATGACTGTCACATCAAAATTAAATGATTTATTTCCGCTATACCTTCTTTAGTCTATAAATAGACATAAGCTACTTGCCCACTATGCTTCCGCTGCTCCCACTGACTACAACAACTCTCTGGCAGAGTCATATACACGTGCACTTCTAAAACTAGTTTAGAACGATGCTATACTCATCCTCCTGCCAGGTCTTATAGTCTAGAACAACAGCAATGACAAGTCTGGGTAAACAAGAACCTCCCTGTCACCGTCTCTGAGAAGACCGAAGTACCTCTCGGGTGACTGAGGTTACCCACCAAATCTGCAGAGTGGCTAATGGAATATTAAATCCAATTGAATCCTTAGGTTCTATGAAATTTCCAGTAATCGTTTGTGGTTCTGGAATAACTTCCAGTTCTACCATACTCCCACTTGTGTTTTTTGAAAAAGTCCATTTTACTAAAACTGTGGCGAGTCAAGAACAATATAAATATTAATCTTCCTGATGGTAGAAAGTTATCCCTCGTCAAAGCCCGGGATAACCCACAAACAGCCATTACTAAAACGTGCCTTGAGTTTATCTAGATTCTGGTTTTAAGTATCAGCCGGACAACTCCCTATACTTTAACATCGTTAAGATACAAATTGATTCTATATATATCTGATATAGAAACAAAAGCACTATTTAATTTGAACCAGATTCAAAATCATGCAGCTGTCTCCAGTGTATATCAACCAAACGGAAAAAGGATAATCAGCATCACTCATTTAGGAGTGCATCCACATATGAGTAACACGAAAAAGAAGCAAGTTCTCAAAACCATTACTATTAACTGAATACCAAACACAAGTATCTATATCTTCGACTTCATCGAAGAATCCTGATACTTCCAACAAATGGTTCTCTACTTTATTCTTATACCTATAACTTCTCAATATCTGAACTTTGCATTTCAACAAAATACTTATCCAGAACTGGAGAAGTCACAAGTAAATAGAATATAGTACGAGTACCAACCCCATTGTCCTAACAGACACTGGACAATACACAATACTTTGTATAAGTCCCCTGAGTCCAATAACTCAAACTCTGTGCGTCGTAGGTTGAAAAACTGTACTTTGGTTAAGAAGAGTTACACCGCTGTTGAATGCACATTACTTAAACACCAACTGATATAGGTAAATGTCATAGACACAATATCAAAAAGTTATATCTCACTTTATAAAATAAATGTACAGATATATCAATTTGAAATTGGTGCATAACAACGGATATTCAAAACCAAATATTTGCCGTCCGGCGAAAACCAGATGATTTCCTCAAATATCACCAATTACAATGAATTCCGATATGATGAGGATCTAATCACCCAAATCCCAATATCTTACTCCCGCTCACCATCTGTAATAACATACAGATGTGAGAAACTGATCTGGTAAATGCACACCCTGGAGTTAGATTCCAATCGGAAAAACAGTTTTCAATTAACATTACACAGTGAAACTGAAACATGAAAATGTTTTGAAGGGGTAACCGGGTATTCCTAGTAACGCCTCTTCCACTATCCTGATTCACGATAGTAACCATATACTTTACCTGCCCTCACTCCAATCCCTTTATTATGTCTTTACTTATTACCTCCTGTACACCTTTTTTAGGCTAATTGGTTTTCTTCCTTCCCTACCCTTCGGCACTAGCCTAAGGTTTGGAAGAAGACTATCCAATAAGCATAATAGGTGTACTCTCCTAATCCTAGGAGCCCTCACTGTAAGTCCACGTTGCCCACCCTGGTGCTTACGGGGAGGCGGAATAGGTAAAAAACGATTTTTTCTTAAGGCAACATGGACTAGAAACTAGATGATCTTTGCTAAACAAAAACCTAGCAAACTAACTAAAAGTTTAGCTACTCGGTCAGAAGGTTATACCTAGGTCTTGAAATCCTTCTCTTCTTGCTCCTTGGAGTGGTTTGAACGGCTCCTCCTCGTCGTCTTCTCTTTGCCGAAAAAGGATCCACCGGAAGGCCTCTACCTTGAGCTCCTACCTCAAGCTAGAGGTAACTAAAGTTCTTGGCTTGCTAAACCTAGAACTCTAGAATGAGTAGAGTGAAGTCTTGAAGGTTTTATCTCAAGAGCTCATGGTTCTCAACACATGAGAGATGAGAGCTTTGAGAGAGGAAGAGGATGAGCTCATGGATGAGAGAGAATGAGCAAGTGAGAATGAGCTAGCTTTTTTTTACAACCATGCTCTCAAAATAAGAATAATGATAATAATAATAATAATTAAGAAATTGTGATGGTTAGTTTATGAATGACCATTATCATTTCATCATTTAATGTATTTGCAAGAAACAAGAAGCATCTTGCAAGTGAAATGATGATGGTCAATTGGTCAACAATAGTCAACCGGTCAACCGAAGTCAAAAAGTCAACAAAAGTCAAATGGTCAACTCAACCATGGCACAATTATCCTTAATTAATATTATTAATCATATTTCTCATTCTCATTAGGGTTTAGAAAAAGTCAACGGTCAACAACCCTAATGAGATTCCTCTGCCTTTGTCAACTGTGCATACACACCCGCATCCGCGTTCCGAGGAACACGAATACAATGAGATAAAACCAATCCCAAAACATATACTAGGATCTGGCTTAAACCAAAACCCGCTAGTAATAACTGCCCGGACACCAAACATGCACAAGTGCGCGGATGTGAACGAACCACGTCGCAAAACCATGCGACCTCTACTCTGTTTTGCCTAAAGGCGAACAACCCTCTGTATGGGACTCTAAAGACTCGACACTACGCTGGCAGTGGGTTTAACCACAGGCCGTAAGCGGTACTAGCTGTACGTAACGGTCCCCAGGTAGATGCCGATAAGAAGACTGATGAGGTGAACCCATCCGAACTCCTACTGAGCCTGAACGTGACAATCTCCGTACAGTCCGGTCTGTTCGTCTGAGAATATCGCATGGCGGGCTTAGGGGGCGGTAAAAGTCAGTCCCCCAATAGCGGTACAAGTCGTGTCGGAGTGTAGCCCAAAACACCCTGAGATAACACTGGAAAACCTACCAGTATATCTCGCTTGCCCTGGCCAGAGACCTTGTGTAATGGCTCTCCTAGACACAGCGTGATATCAACCCCCAATACTGGGAGAGACGAATCCTGTCTAACCGTCACCGCCTCCAAGTGCTTCGGGACTGCACCCAACTGCTACCTGTTTGCACGACTCATTTGAGCCGTGGTAGGGTAGCAATCTAAGAACAGTGGGAACACACTCGAGGCGAAGTGACAGTGTCAAGTCAGCGGACTAAGCTATACTCATGTCACCTGGGAACTAACTGACGGTAGGTATAGTACCAACCAACAGTTCCCGACGAGTCCTGTCCAGTGTACTCGTAACCTAACGAGCACCCGCATACTATCTCAAGTACGACGTACTAATGGCTGTGGGACATACCATCTCCCCTACTGGGATGAGAAGCGCATACGCTAGTCTACTTCGGAGTATCGATGCCCCATCTTGATAATCCTATGACTAGGGACTTGTATAAGGATGTGCTTGTAGATTACCCAGCCCCCACTAGTGTGACTGCCATCACAACGCTGGTAATCAAGCAAAGATCCTAAGGGCTCCACTAATGTGTATAGGCGATATGCTAAAAGAAACACATGCACACATTAAAGTAGAAACAAACCAAGTAGCATACTACCATTTTGAGCAAGATTGTCTATACAACTGTGAATATCCCAAGCTTCCATTAAGTAATATACAAACTATTATGATACAGTAATGGCCTCTAGGGCATATACACTAACAATCTCCCACTTGCACTAAGGCCATGTACTGGCGTATCGAAGACCTATCATCTCAATCAGCCGCTCGAACTGAGTCTGGGGTATGGCCTTCGTGAATGGATCTGCAGTGTTATTCTCCGAATCTACTCTCTTCACCTCGATCTCCCGGCGATCTACGATCTCCCTGATCAGGTGGTACCACCTCAAAATGTGCCTGGACTTCTGATGGGATCTGGATTCCTTCGCTAAAGCTATAGCGCCGTTGTTGTCACAATACAGCGGTATTGGATCAACAATGGTAGGAACCACCTGAAGCTCCGTGAGGAACTTCATCATCCAGACAGCTTCCTTTGCGGCATCGCAAGCAGCTATGTACTCCGCTTCCATAGTTGAGTCAGCAACGGTTTCCTGCTTGGAGCTCTTCCAGCAAACCGCCCCTCCATTGAGGGTAAAGACATAACCCGACATGGACTTGGAGTCATCCTTGTCACTTTGGAAACTGGAGTCAGCAAATGCCTCGATCTGGAGGTCTTTTCTGCCATACACCAAGAACATCTCCTTAGTCCTTCTCAGGTACTTGAGAATGTTCTTTACTGCTATCCAGTGTTTCTCCTCTGGGTTCGACTGATACCGGCTTACAACGCTTAATGCGTATGCTACATCTGGTCTGGTACACAACATCACATACATTATAGAGCCTACTGCAGATGCGTAGGGTATAGATGGCATGCGAGCCCTTTCCAAATCAGTCTTGGGAGACATCTTTTTGGAGAGGGTGATTCCGTGACAAGCCGGTAGATTACCGCACTTTGAATCTTCCATACTGAATCGTTTCAGTATGGTGTCGATGTACCCGGACTGCGAAAGTCCCAACATCCTCTTAGATCTATCACGATAGATCTAGATCCCCAGAATGTAGTTAGCATCGCCCAGGTCCTTCATGGAGAACCTCTGTGACAAGAATCCTTAGCCTTTTCTTGGTTTTCTATTCGTAGGGCCGTTTGCTTGGTTGTTTCCTTTTCTTCAGATGACTCCGGAGATATTTCCGCTGGTGCAAGAACCCGACGGCTTTGTACAACAACCATTACGTCATCGAGGTTTTCGTAAGCCAGTTCTTTGGAGAGTTTGGCTAATGCATCCACCTTGCTATTTTCTATATACGGTATCCTTTCCAGGACGTGGGAAGGGATTTGAGTCAGCAATTGTTGCACTCTCTCACCGTACTTCACCAACTCTGGTTTGCATGTTTGATAGTCGTCGTTTACTTGACTAACGACAAACTGGGAGTCTCCGTATATGAGGAGGTCTTCAATTCCCATGTCGACAGCGATCTCAAGACCTGCAATCAAAGCCTCATATTCTGCTTCATTGTTTGTCCTTGGTTCTGTTAAGGAAAAGGCAAAGCGCATTATCCCTCCTTGTGGGGTCATGAAGATAAGGCCTACCCCCGATTTGATTATAGGGATGGTGTGCTTTCTCTTCTTCATGGAAGATGCCCCATCGAAGTAGAGTTCCCATCGGGTATTGCTCCTCTCTTTCCCCCCGTCGATCGTGTCAAATGCATACTCGTCTGGCAGTTCGCAATTTAAAGGTGAATCGGCAGGTATCGGATGTTCAGCGAGGAAGTCGGCGATGGCCTGGCCTTTCACTGCCTTGAGAGGTTGGTATGTTATCGAGAATTCTATTAAGAGTAGGGCTCATTTAGCAAGCCACCCTGCTAGTATGGCTCTTGACATCAAATATTTTAGAGGGTCCACTTTTGATACGAGGTGGACCTCATGTGCCAACGCATAGTGTCTGAGCATCATTATCACGAAGATCAATGCCAGGCAATGTTTTTCGATAGGGGAGTAGTTGTTTTCTGCCCCCAGGAGAACTCGACTCAAATAGTAGATGTCCATCTCTTTCTTTTGGTCATTCTCCTGTGCCCATAACGCGCCCAAGGAACCTTCAAGGGCTGTTGTATACAGGATAAGGGGTTTTCCCTTGACTGGAGCGGTCAACACCGGTGGATTCTGCAGGTATTGCTTGATTTCGTCCAGTGCACTTTGGCATTTGCGATCCCAAACGAACGGGGTTCCCTTCTTCATTAAATAGCTGTAGGGGCGGCATTTGCCGGAGATGTTAGCTATGAACCGCACGATATACACGAGCTTTCCTTGGAGAGACCGCAGTTGCTTGAGAGTTCATGGCGGAGGTATTTCCATAATCGCCTTGATCTTTGACGGATCTATTTCGATACCTCGATGTCGTACGATGAATCGTAGAAATTTGCCCGAGGAAACTTCGAACGTGTATTTGAGAGGGTTCATCTTCAAGTTATATTTTCGAAGGCGCTGAAACACGATTTTCAGATGCTCCCAATGTTCCTCGTATGATTTGCTTTTAACCACGAGGTCGTCGATATAGCATTTGATGATTTCATGTATGAGGTCATCGAAAATATTCGTCATGGCCCTTTGATAAGTAGCACCGGCGTTCTTCAGACCGAAAGACATCACTTTGTAGCAGAATATGCCCAAAGGGGTCCGGAAAGTGGTATGCTTTTGGTCTTCGGGGTGCATCTTTATTTGATTGTACCCTGATGAGCCGTCCATGAAGGAGAAGACTTCGTGAGTGAACGTGTTGTTTATCATCAACTCGGTGACCGGTACGGAAAAGTCATCCTTCGGATAGGCTTTGTTGAGGTCCCGAAAGTCTACGCAGATGCGCACCGTCCCATTCTTCTTCATCACTGGGATAATATTGGCGATCCAGTCAGGGTACTGAACTTCTTGGATGAAGCCAGAGTCGATTAGCTTCTTAACTTTGGCGCTGATGCTCATTTCAAGTTCGAGTCGCATTCTTCTTGGTGCTTGTTTAACTGGCTTGACGTCCGGAGATATCGCCAATTTATGCACAGCTATTTCTGGATCTAGCCTCGGCATTTCAGAATAGTCCCATGCGAAGCAGTCTTTATACTGCATGAGCACATCTTTTAGCATAGCCGCCTGCTCTTTGGACAGCAGCTCACTGACAAACGTTGGTCGCGGGTTGTTTGCCATCCCTAAGTCAATTTTTCTCAGGTTGTACGCTGTAGTATGTATTCCATCTTCCAACTCTTTTGGCGCCAGTGGAAATTCTGAGATCATCTCGTCTTCATCCTCATCTTCGAAGCACCAGGAGAGGTCATCCATATTCTCGTGCATTCCTTCTTCTGACAGCGTTATCACGTGACAGGTACGAGAACGTTTCCAAGACCGGTGTTGATATGGTTTTGCTCTTGCTATATACGTTGCTTTTGGTACATGCTTTTGTGGTGGGGCTATCCTCCAACTGTAGGATAGAGCGAACCTGCCGAGTTGATATTGGTCTTTGACCCAGTTTTTGAAGGTGAAGCAGTCTTCAAGAGGGTGTCCTATCGCTCAGTGATATGAGCAATAATCCAGGTGATGATCCTCACTTGCTTGATCGGGGTGCTTGGACTCTGGGAGTGTCATCATTCGATGTTTCATGACAAGGTCGAATATCTTCCTTGTCTTGTCTTGAGGAAAGGAATATTCCTGGTCCATCTTCTTCATTAGCGACGAGTTCCGGTTGGCCTTTTCTTGATCGCGTGGCCTTTTGGATCCGTTTTGCCGCCGCAGAACGTTTTTCCGTTCTTTAACTTGTTCTTCCCTCTGCGTTGGGCCTTTTTCTTGTCTTGGGAATGCACGGCGGGCTGGTGGTGGAGGGCATCGTCATCCTCTGTAGCCTGCTGAAGGAGGCGTTGCGACTTTGCTTTCTCGTAAATGGCCATTTCGCGGCTGTAATCGTTCCGAACCTTTTGACTTGCTTCCCTTATTAGCTTGTCCATCTATTCTTCAAATGATGGACTTGGCGTTTTTATGGAAGGACCTCGTTCTGGTTCAATTGCAGTTTCTTCTAACAGAGCATCTCCTTCTTTATCGAAATCATGTATAACGTAGAAGCCATGGAATCGCTCCCGTTTCTTGGATTGAACATATCCAAGCCCGATCGTTTCCATTCTTCCGTTGGCAATTTTCACTGCATTCCGGGGACGTTCCAGATCCTGTTGTAGAACTGAGCTTGTCGAGGAGTCTGTTTGAATGGTACGCCTTGGCATCTTAATAACCTTTTCAATCCCTCAGTGTAATACCTGGGCAGAAGATTGGGTTGGAGCCTGTCGAGCGCAGGATCGGCACCATTCCAGACTTCTCTTTCGACTTTAGTCTTCGTGGATCGATAAAATATGATTGCCTTATCATCTTATCGCCTGGGAGGGATGTAGAACGTCTACAATTCTTGCATACTATAGGTATCAAGTGCGTCGAGCTCTTTGTAATGCTTTTGCGGGACCATTGCGATTTTCAAACTCTGATCATTTCCGATGAGGGCCTGAGCCAATGGGCGGACCGAGAATACTACGTTGACCTCGTCTTTGAGGTCACTGCCAAAGACCAGGATAGGGGTAGATGGTTCGGGCTTGTTGTAATAGGGCGGCCCCGAATAGACTATTTCTTTTTCTTCCTCGGTATCACTTCCAAAGACCGGAATAGTGGTGATAACTTTTTGCTTGTTCTCCGGTTTATGGCATCTTTCCGTGTCTTCGAAGTCGGCAAGGAAGTACTTGGCGTCTTCGTATTTGCGGACTTCGTTTATGGAGAATGGGTTCAGTTCCCCCGTCGCTGTGTACTATAGACCATCTTTGAAATACTTCATACACTGATGTTGTGTAGAAGGGACGATGTTGTATTCGTGTAACCAAGGCCTGCCGAGTAGAGCATTGTAGCAAGTCTTGGCATAGGTGACGTGAAACTTGGTGTCAGTGACGAGCGACCCAAAGCGTAATGTTAGTATTATGGACTCGAGCGTCCGTGATGACTGGGAGTTAAAACAAAAGATGGTGATTTTATCTCGCGCCAGATGCTGAACGCTCATGCAGATTTCTTTTAACACCCTCACATTCAGAAGGTTGACGGAGGACCCATTGTCAACTAGAATCTTCCCTATCTTAATATCGTGGCAGTACCCGGTGACATATAGGGTACGGTTGTGCTCGCACTTCTCGAGGAGGAGGTCCTCTTCGCTGAAGGTGATGTCAGCCGTGTGAACTTCTTCCAGTTCGTCCTTCATCTTTTCTTCGGTAAGGAAAGCTTGGAATTGGTTGGCTCTTGTAGTGCCTTGATCAAAGAATTTCGCGCCTCTTTAGATAGCAGGAGGGCATCCAAAATGCTTAGCTGCGAGGGTATCTTCGTCAGGTGTGCCAGAACATTATAATCCACCTTGTTTTTCTTAGGTGGGTCCTTGGCTGCAAGCTCTTCGACGACTCGATCATTGAGGGCGATATCCTCAGGGACCTTTTCCTTCCTTTTATCTTTTTTGTTCGATCCCTTGTTCATGGATCCGAGATTCTTTTCAGGTAACGTGCGGTTAGGCAGCTGAATATTCCCACAGTTCTTTATCTCTTCTTCTCTTCTCGAGGTGGATTCTTTGAAGAGAGGGCCGGGAGATCCTTCTTCGTCAGAATGACTTCCGAATGTGAGAACCTGTGACCCCCTGGTATCAACCATGTAACAGTTGCCGGCAGCTCTTTTATGCTTATCTGTCGTGATTCTCCGTTCTCGACGAGTTTTGCTCTTTATCCGCTCGAAATGTTGTCGGTGAGCGACGTACTTTTGCCACCACCTTTTAAAAGCCATGCATTCTTCAGTAGGGTGTGCAATCCTCTGGTGGTATAAGCAATATTTAGGATGTACAACTGCTTTGTCAAGGTGTATGCTGCCGGGAGTATTTCCTTTAAAAGGTGGTAGCTTCATTCCCATCGACAGGGCTTTGGAAAACCGTTTCCTCATCTTAAGCTTGCTTTTGTTTTCCGCGGGTGCACTTTGATCTGGTTGGAGTGTTTCGTGACCCATTTCCACCACGACTTCTTTAAATTGACGCTGACGCCTGGCCCTTTCGAATATGGCCATTTCACGCTCTCGATCAGTTTTGCTCTTCTGACGGGCTTCGTTCAGTAGCATGTCGATCATCTCGTCAGACGGTTCGAAGGATTTTGGAACCGCTCCTGTCCCCAGCTCCTCTATGTGAGCTTCTTCGTCATTTACGAGCGAATGAGAGATCATGTGACAACTTGCTACATAATCCTCAAATTCTTCCGACGAGTCGTCTCCATCGTCATTGTCATTTTCTCCGCTCTCAAGGATTTTGTTGAGAAATTCTTAGAGCGTGACTAGGTTTGCGCCTTCTGATTATATTCTTCCAGTGCGTCAATCTGCTTTTGCAGGTCCGTGCGCTTGTCATCAGACTTCACGGGCTTTTTGGTCTTCTTCTCTCTTTTCGAAGATTTTGACGGCTGGGCCTGGACGTTTTTCTCATCGTTACCAATTCTTGGCATCGGGCGCGGCTTCAGCATTTCCTCAATGACCTTGGGTTCCAGGGGACTTTTCCATCTGATCGCCGGACATGTTTGGAGATTGTTCTGCATTCCTTTTGTTTTGGCTGAAAGCGCGACCTCCTATGGAGCTTCTTCTATAAAAGAGCACGATGCCCCTGGTGTGTCCACCTTCATAAGAGCGTGCGGCTGGGGAGGGCTTACTTTCCAAATCTCGGACATTGCGAATTTGCCCTGTTGGTATTGATCCTCAATCCAGCCTTTGAAGACGAAGCAATCTTCGATTGGATGGCCTACTACTCGGTGATAGGGGAAGTAATTAGGATTATTGACATCACCGGGCTGCAATGGACGTCTCAGATCCGGAAGATTGATGAGCCTGTTGCGTATCACCAGTTCGAACAGTCTTTTTGTTTTCTCTTGCAGAATCGAGTAAGGACGTCTTAACTTTTCGTTGAGGAATTGCTGTCTATCGTTTTGGCGATCAGCCGTGTAACATTTCAGAAAAATAAAATATTATTTTTGGGAATTTTTATAATAAAATAATAAATATTATGAATATTTTAATAATGCGGTATAATTAAAAAACCGATAAAGTGGAAAATATTTGGAAAATTATAGGAATTTCTGAAATGAGGGCGTTTTATGTGATTTAAGCAAATTATGAAATTTTATAATTTATTATATACAATTTAATGCTAATCGTGATTAAATATCGCTAATCTTGCATTAATCCGGATTTGTGCACATGACATGCACCATGTCATTTTTTTACACTTGTTACATTTTCCTCCATAGCTTTTGTTTTGTTTTGTTTTGGTTTTAATTGAGAGAAAAGAGAAGAGAAAGAAAAGAAAAGGAAAAGAAAAAGAGAAAAGAAAATGATAAAGAATTAGGCATGGGCATGAGAGAGAGAGGGTGAGGGGTCATCTTTGACCATGGCTATTTTCCTTCTTCATTTTCTCCTCATAATTTCTCTCCCCCTTCATTTCCATGGCAGCCCTCTCCGTTATCCCCTCTCCACCTCCTCAAAACACTATGAAAAACACCCCAAAATATCATCCCCCTTTCATTAAAAATGTGCACAAGCTCACTAGATACACTTTGGACCAAGAAAGCAAGGATTTTGGACACTTGGGGCAACTCAAGAAATTTCTTGAGTTGCCAAATGAGGTAATTTCTCCACCATTAAAGTATTATTACATTCACTTTAGCTTCCATATATGTTTAGAAGTGTTTAAATGTTGTTTAGTGAGGTTTGGAAATTTCTAGATAGGGTTTGAAAGATTTGTGAGTTGTAATGGTGTACTTGAGATTAGTAGAGGCTATACAACCTCTGTAGTGATGGTATTATGGACTAAACCATAGACTTAAACCCCAAACCCCAAACCTAGAAACCCCGGTATCGGGAATATTTGGAAATTGTGAGCTTATTTAGAGATCTGCTAACACCCGGGGATACTAAGAATTATTTAGCAAAAACTGGGAGTCATGCAGGCACCTAGGAAGCTACCACTGAAACCCTAGCCCCAAACCCCCTAACCAGGACGTAGATTTAAGCATTTGGGCCGTAAATTGTGGCCTTGGTACTCCCAACTTGATTCGTACTTGGTCCTGGGCTTTATCTTAAGTAAAATAGACCCTCCATGTATGCAAAATTGACTGATTTCACCTGGGGTAAAATCTGGGACTATTTTCTTGAGTTGCTGCATTGTTTTACGGCTTCGTTTTAACTTGGATTTTAGTATTTGGGTGTGACTTAGTCGATTCACGTTTATACGTCAATTGTTGAGAGTTGTTTGTTATTCTTGCATGTGTAGTCCATAGGTTCTAACCTATAGGCTTTTAGCGTGTTGTTTCGGTTTTGAATTGGATTTTGTATGCGACACGATATATGTTGACATGTAGGTACCCCCATGTGGATTTCGAGACGACGAGGAGAGCGTGGCGTCATCGACTCTAGCAAGCGAGGATCAAGGCCAGTAGATATATATCTACGGAGGAAGTCGGGTGAATGGCGTATAGCACCCCCGCAGTTTCGTAGTATAGAACACGAATGCGTTATAGATATATTATATTATATATACGGTTGTGATATGAAATGACTTTGGGTTAGTATAGTGTACTTGTGTGATAGTGTTTAGTTAGTTTATTAGTCGCGAACCCTAGAGTAGTGATTTGCATACACGCGCACACACACACTTGCATACTTTTATTACTTGTGCATATATGGGGATATGTATATATATACACACATAAGTATGGGACATGTATGTATTTGTGTGTGTGTATGTGTATACACACACACACACACGTATACATATACATGGATGATGAGGATAGTTTATGGTATTTGGAGATGAGTCGATGAGATTGGGCATGGTGCCATGAGATCGGTGATATGTTTTGGTTCGTATTATGAGATACGACATGATATTATAGCGGGTCCTTGGGCGTTGTGTTTCATACACACGCATATATATAGATGGTATCAGTATTGTACTAGACTTAGATCAGTACCCCCAGGTTCATGATATGTGATGATAAGGATACCGGTTGAATATTGAGATAAATGTGATATTGACCCGTACCCAGAATTGGGATGCCGTACGACGGATTTACCGTACGAGCTATATATTGATGATAGATCCGCAATCTTGACTGGAGGATGTCATGTTATATATTGTATCATATGTGATACAATTGAGGTGGGATCACTGACTATTATATGTTATATATATATCGACTCAGATTTAGGTGGTTTCCTTACCTTTTCGATTAGTCTGTTAGTTTAGTCCAGTAGTTTACTTGTAGATGTTAGACTAGACTCGGGTCATGCCTATTTTAAAACTAACTAATCTTGAGTATTTTAAAGACATGCCAATGGATTCTACAGATATTTCAAAGGACGTACCTTTTCTTAAAAACACCATAGCCCTATTTTCTAAACACCACGATTCGTGTTATTTCAAACGGCAAAACTGTATGACCCATATGTATTAATGTAGATTCCTTATTGTTGCATTTACTATTCATTTCTATATATTCGTACATGTTGCGTTGTTATTCATGTTCTGTATTTTCATGCTGTTCGCATCGCATTACATTCTTATATTGCGTTTTTCGTTAGTTATTATCAACATCATACTGTCAGGACACCAGCTCCTTTACCGATGATGCGTATGCTCCACGTACACCTGCTTGCCGGCTCACACACATCATCATCGGTAATTGTCATGCCACGCACACATTTGAGAATATTGATTCATTGATATCGCTTGTTAGCTGATAGTTCCGATATATTATTAATATGCTAGATTAAATTTTGCATTTATTTACTGTGTTATCTTATGCATGTATATCCATATATTTATTTTCCATGCGATAGTTTGGGCCAGTCCGGATTGTTAGAGCCTAGTATTCATTATTTATTTAGATCGTGATTTATGATTTTGGATTTCCATGAGATTTCTGGATTTAGGGAAACCGCAAAGATTTTATAAACTGATTATCATTTTAAATGAAAGTTACGGTTTTCTCATGATATGATATGAGATATGTCCACCATGAGTTTTTCGGCTCTTGAGCGATATCTTACACCCTATTCGTGGAGGAGGAGGAACCGTCGGTGGGTGAATGGTGGACCCGGTGCGGTACCCGGGGCGAGAAGGTCGCAGATGATGGCGTTGAGCCTGTGACAGGGGAGCACTACTGACTGGTGATTGTATTGTGACTCGACGGATATCCGGAGGATACCGATCGGAGTATGGGCCAGTCCGGATAGCCGGAGCCCTAGATATTGAGATTTGATGATTTGGGCCAGTCCGGATAGCCGGAGCCCTAGATATTGAGATTTGATGATTTGGGCCAGTCCGGATAGCCGGAGCCCTATATATTGAGATTCGAGGATACATGCCAGTCCGGATAGCCGAAGCCTGAGATATTAGGATTTATATATATTTTGTGTCGATGCTAGACACTGATTTCCTGTTGATTTTATTGATGATACCTTGATTTATTTATACAGAAACTCACTATATAAAGAAAATAGTTTTCTCATTATGATGTATTCTGTTTTCATTTATTGCATTCATACCTCATATTTATAATATGTTGCTATCTGAGGTTCTGACACGAGCACATGGTATTACACTTATGTATAGATGTTTACCCTTGCCACCTTATCATGCTTCATACTTTATCATTTTGAGGATATATATTATGATCGTATTGACCTAGGATTGAATTATGCATACGATTTCTGCTCTGTAATATTTTCTACTCACGAGTTGGCAACTCACCCCCGTTGTGCCACAGTTTCTTACAGGGTTTGCCGTACAGGTTTCATTGCAGCTTTGCTGGCACACTGCTTCATTCCGGGTGATTGCTTTGGTAGGTGGGTTTTCATACTATAATTTTGCATTATTTTATTGCCTATTCTTATTCAGTTTACAAATAAACAGGTGCTTTTGACCCATGTCTGCTATATAGTTGCAGGTAACAGGTTCTCGGAACAAAAACAGTGAAATTGATAAAAAAAACGATACAAAGTGAGACTACGACCAATAAATGGAAGAATCTTGATCAAGTCTACAGTTGGAGAATAAACGAAGATCAGTTCACAAAGTACAAGGCAGCGCAAAGTTGAAGACTTCGACACGAAGCGAATGGTAAAAGTCCACTACATTACTCACTGTGGAGATCTGGAAGAGAAATATAAGATATTCTGAAGAACCAACCAAAGAAATAGGAAGACAAATAAGACTAGAAGCAGCACAGGAAAAACCACCCAACAAGCCTCCTACTTGGCCACGGAACCGCGGTCAAACCTGGCCTATGGCCGCGGTTCCGAGGCCGTGCTAATCCCGTAGTGGCAAGAATTTTCCTTAATTTCTGGCGGCGCGTTGACTAGTCTTCGTAGGGGTATTTTTGTAATAGCAGATGTGCGAGTCGATTGTAAACCTAGGGTTTCTATCCTCTATAAATAGGAACCCTAAATCTTGTATTAGGTTATGCCTCTTCTTGTGCCTCATTTCATCTATCTAAATTCAGATCTGTAAATTTCTGTAAAAAAGGAAGAGAGCATTAAATAAAAATTAGGAGTAAGTTTTCTTTCTCTTTGCCCTAGTTAAATTTTATTTCCATGCCATAGGTAATTTCTTTCTTTCCCTAGTTAGATTTTATTCTCTGCCCTAGTTAATTAGTATAGATCATGTTTTTCAATTCCCTAATGAGCGAGTAGTCTCCTCGCTTGTTAGGGTTAGATTTGGGGAAGGCTTGAGAGATGGAGATCTCTCACCCCTTTCTTGCCCATTATATGTTTTTATAGGACTCCATGCATACATGCACACACCGCTCCTTACGGCACCCTATCCCACGAGGTAGCGGTGATACCGTGGTATAAACGACCGGTTGGACGTGTTTTCCATGGAGGTTAGGGTAAGAATTAAGAAAGGAAGGACAAGAACCTAGAGAAAGAAACACCGTTTCTTCCCGATGGTACTAATCCACTTTATCAATTGTTTCCATACACCTCATAGATCTTAAATAGGGCATAGAAAGCGGTGAGGAATATTGACTTTCCAAACTTAACCTAAACCTAACGCTAGCAAGATTTAATCTAGATCAGTTTAGTTTTTAGATTTAATCAATCCGCCACCAATCGGAATTAACTCGTTAGAACATTGTTCCCCTCCGAAAGACGGGGCACAGGACCGCGATGTCCTGACGCTGAGATTCGGGGCAGATGCTATTTGGTTTTATCCATCCACCTCTCCGAAGATGCCAAGTTAATTTATGGCACCGTGTATCGGAGGTTTAGACGGATGCGGCCGATGTAGCAGACTTCGTCAGATTCCCCCTCGCTTGAGGGGTTTTTGATTGCGGGGACGCTCTTCCCTGCAGGCGCAAGCCCCTGCAGTTAATTACGCTACCGCATCGCGGTAACAACTTTCTCCTTCTCCAGAATTTCACTTCGTGTCGTGTGTGTTTGTTTTGTTTGTGGTTGCCCGTGGATTGTATACGGAGACTGAATAATGCGTCGCCCGTAGGACGTGGATTAGTCCAAATCCGTATTTACTTAGATTTGGGTTTGGTGTTTTTAGTTTAAGGATGCATTAGCCGCGTTGCGGCTAAGATCAAGTTAAACGTTCGTTAAGGATACGTTAGTCCTGTTTGAGACTAAGATCAACTTAACGTAGTGATTCATTTAATATATGGCCGTCAGGACTCGTCACCTCTCTGACGTCGTTGAAGGATTACAACGGCGGATGTCAGAGGAGTTCAGAGATGTAACCTTGAACCAAGGTTGATTTGGAGTTTTATCGTTCATTTGAGTGTTTAAGGATACATTAGCCGTGTTTGGGGTTAAGATCAACTTAAACAGGACCGTTTAGATCCGGCAAAAGAGCATTTGGAGGCTCTATTGTTCCAGTTTAGGGGACGTAGTAGTCCATAGGTAGTTTAGGGACGTGGTGGTCTATGCTCCAGTTTAGGGACGTGGTGGTCCATCATTAGTTTAGGGACGTCTCGGTCCAATATTAGTTTAGGGACGTCTCGGTCCACGAGTTTAAGGACCCCGCAGTCCATATTCATGTGTGGTCGTTGGGACCCGTCGCCTCTCTGACGTCGTTGAAGGATTACAACGAGAGGTGTCAGAGGAGTTCGGAGATGTACCCTCGAACCGGATATAAATTGATTTAAGGGAGCAATCTCGCTCAGTCAATTTAATTTGAGGACTTACGGCCATGATTGGGCTAAGTCCAGTTGAAAAGTATTCAACGCCTTTTGGTCTGTTAGACCTGTTTAGGGCTTGGCCCATTTTTAAATAATGCATTGCATTATTTTCTATTCTTTTGTTTGGGCTCTGCCTATAAAAGATGCAGAGCATCAATTTATTTTGGGCTCTGCAAGGCATCTGCATAGCATTTTTATTATTTAGTTTGGGCTTTGCCCATTTATAAATGATGCAGAGCATCAATTTAATTAGGCTTGTTTGGTCTTTTAATTGGGCCTGGCCCTTCAGAAAATGCATTGCATTTTCAGGCGCTTTGTGCCAATCAGAGAGCGCAAGCGTTTGTGATGACGACATGTGTCATGCAAGTGCAGTGCGCGACACTTGCGCTGCTGACACGTAGCGCACCTTGGTAAGTTGCGCCAATCACAGAGAGCAAACCTCTATCTCAAAGCTCATAGCGCAAGTGATTCAGATGCTGACACGTGGCGCTTTCCCAAGAGCGCAACAGCACGGTTTGGAAGTGCAAAGCACTAAGAATCTTTTAGATTCAAGAACAGAAGTGCAAAGCACTATTTGATTTCTTGATCTAATTTAGATCAAAGAAAAATAAGTTTTTCTTTTTATTTCAAGAATCAGAGGTTCATAAAAGTGCAAAGCACTATTTTTTTATTTTTGTTGTTTTCTTGTTTTAAAGAACCAGTGGTTCATAAGAATTGCAAAGCACTGTTTATTATGTGAAGATCATTGATCTTGTTTTTAGATCAATGATTTATTAAAAGAGATTTCTTCTCTCTCGTGAAGGTTTTTACCTTTTTCTTTGGAATTTTCTCAGAGTTTTCTCTCTGTTTGAAGCTCTTGACTTTTTTCAAGAAAATGTTGATGCCTTTGAATTGAGGCTTGGGGTCCTTTTTATAGTGCCCATAAATTAGTTAAATTTGTTAAAGAGATCTTTCTCTGAGTGATTTGGGGAATTTTCCCCACCGTTTGATCTTTGATCCAAGGGCTTCTGTTTTACAGAAGAAAATCTTCTTGTTTTAATAAGAACAGAAGGATTTCTTTAAAATCTTTATTCTGTTTGGCGCAAATGCCTCAGCGCGTGACACGTGTCGCGCAGCGCACAGCGCAGCGCAACTGCGCTAGCGCATCTGCGCTGACACGTGTCGCGCAGCGCAAAGCGCAGCGCAACTGCGCTAGCGCATCTGCGCTGACACGTGTGCGCAGTGCTTGCGCAACTGAAGCGTTGCTTCCTTTAATTTTTCTTAAAATAGAGCTTTGCTCTGATTGGGCGCGCCTTCTTGGGCGCTGCGCTGACGTATCAGCGCCTGACATGTGGCGCGTTGCGCCCGAGATTTGAAGCGTTGCTTCAAAATTTTGAATTTTGAATTTCAACAGAGCTTTGCTCTGATTGGGCGAAACAAATGCCCCCCCATCGTTGCGCTCACGTGGCGCACACGTGAGTGCAGCGGTGGCAAACTCCTGATCGTTGGATCAAGGGGTGAGCTCAAGGGGCGCAAGCGCCTTATAAATAGGACCTCTGGCCCTTAGAAAAATCTCACCGTTTCAAGATTTTTATTTCCAGAGCTTTGCTCTTGCTTAGAACTCCAGAGCTTTGCTCTCGTTCTAGAACTTTAGAGTTTTGCTCTCATTTTCCAAGTTAGAAAATTTTAGGTAAAATTAATCTTAAGTTAATTTTAATTAACCAATAGAGCTTTGCTCTTACAGATCTTTTGATCTAAAGAGATCCCCATTGGGGTTTCATAAACAGTGCTTTGCTCTCAAAAACTTATAGATCTACAGAGATCTTGTTCATGGGTTCTAACTCATGGACAGAGCTTTGCTGTTTGAATCATCTGTAGATCTTTTAGATCTGAAAAATGAAAAAAAATTCATAAGTTTTTCATGGATTTTTTTTAAGATTCCAAAAATTTTAATTCTTCTAGGTGTAACATTTTCTGATGGACCTTTCCATTATTACCATAGAGCTATGCTCTTTTTAAAGAATTTTATTCCTTTGAGACCAGAATTTGACAAGTGTCATTCTGTGACAGAGCTTTGCTCTGAAAGAGGAGATTTTCTCCTTGTCTCTAGGGATTCTTTTATTATTATTATTAGTGGGAATGTTTTCCTGGGGACCAACTGACATATTGTCATCCAGATTTTGTGGGTCCCCCTTCGGTCTTCTACCCGCCGCACTGCTGTGTGGTGTAATTAATTAATTCTAATTTAGTTTTTAATTTAATTAATCGATTAACGTATTTTTCTTTTTAAACGCCAAGCGTTGGAATTACAACACTAACGGCTAGATTGTTCTTTTGCAGCGATCATGTCTCTCGACACCTCGTTTCCGTTCGTCCGCTCGGAGGAAGGGTTTCCCGAAGCGCCTTTGGACCGTGAAGTCTTGGATATGATTAGAGAATACGACCTGGAGTACAAGAATCTCCACCTTTGGGGGTCTTGGTATAACCAGATCATTATGGGTCTACGCAGCTTCACATGCGCAGTGCCGTCTGAGCCCATCACGGCGATTCATTATGCTACCCCACCCTTGGTGCAGTATGCCGTGGAGATGGTGGATTGGACCGCGAACAGCTTCCTTCATCCCTCTATGGATGCGGTTCCGGTCCAACGTCCTATGGTCTTGGATATTCTAGGACGTCGTATCTGTCAGGGCGAGGCGAGACCCTGGGGGCAATCATATAACATTGGTCTGATCCCCCGCCATCCGATTGGCTACCTGCCGTGGGCCCGGTATATCCTGTCGACGAAGAAGTCGCAGTTGATAAGATTAGGATTGTACACCGCGGTCTACGTCTCTCTCTTCCAGTATCCCACGCTCCCCACCTGGTGGTTTAAAGCTTTCCTGGAGCAGTGGAACATTCCTACCCACAATTTCCTTGCCATGGATCGGGAAGTGTCCATCTCTTTGGAGGAGTTCACGGAGGTATCCGGTCTACCAGTCATGGGAGAACATTATGAGGAGCTGCACCCGACAGATGTGTACGTATTTGGTGCTAGGCCGGTGGTAAGGGGGGTCACACCGGAGAATGCCGTTCAACATCAATTCCCAAGCTTGATTAAGGTGTTGAACATCTATGAATCTCTTTTTATCGAACATGGGAGTCGGGGGGTTAACTTTGAAGATTTCATCGCTCGGTTCCTTCGCCCAAGCGTCCTCTCATCAGAGGCTGCCAAGTTTGCCACTCTGGATGACCCTTTCGGTCTAGGTGTGGACAACCTACCGGAGAGGGAGATAGATCAAAAGGGTTTTTTTTTTCTTTCGGACTTCCCTACCATGTCATTTACAGAAATTGCGGCCCCTGGAATGGATGAGGAGGCCTTTTTCTTGGGATTTCTTGGATTGTGGCTGAGCTGGTTTGCAATCCCAATGCACTCTCATCGGATGCAGCCCTCTGTCTTTTACCCGGCCCACCGGATGGCTATCGGAGTAAAGGTGGCTGTTGGGATCGCTGGCTTGGCGCACCTATATCATCGCCTCAGCCGAGCAGCGGATGCTAACGAGCCCGGGGTATTGCATGTGGTCTTCCCGATGCACTACTTTATGTCGTGGCTCGAGCTACATACGGTGGGTGTCTTCGGCATGCACAAAAGGCCCTCGTTTTTCGACAAGTGTGGTTTCCCTCGCATCATACAGCTGATTGGTGCATCTATCGTAACCCCGTCTCCACGGAACGCCAGGGGCTTACTCCTTCGCTCTCACACCGTTGGAGCCGAGATGTCTTTTATTGAAAAGGTGCTGACTATTGGAAAAGCGTCCACCACCGCGGTGCGACCATTACAAGACACTTTCAAGGATGGAGCTTCGGTTTTAACGGCCCGGGAGACCCTTCACTTATATTCTATTAGACTGGGCTTCCTAGTCTTCAGGCAGAATGGTGCGGCGATTTTCATGAGATATAACCCGCATCGTTTTGCCCAACAACTGGGCTACGATCAAGGGGTCCCCTTGGAAGCTTTCTTACTGGAACCCGCTGCCACTAAAGAAGGGATGGAGAACGCGCTGCATCATTTCATGCACCTGAATACGGGTTCTCGTTTCTTTATCAGTGCGCCGGTTTGCGCTCCACGACTCCTCAACGTATACAAAGACTGGTATAATCATGCGACAGGAGCCGTTATAAAGGAGGAAAGGCGACTACTGGTCGACCGTAAGGGTGCGCCTCCAGGCAGTGATCGCAACGCTCCTTTGGTCCCGAGGACTCCAGTATTTGCTCCTCTAAAAGAGGTTAGAACCGGGCCACCGCGTGCGCAAAGTCCTCCACGTGGATTGTCGCTCCCTGATGTCACAGATGCACCTGCAGTGCCCTGTGCTCCAATAGAGACAGTGGTTGTATCCTCACCGGAGTCTGACGTGGGTGCGGACATCGGGACCCGTCGTCCCAAGGTGGCTGCTAAATGTAAATCGATTCCGCGTGCACCTAGTGTTGGCGGGAAAAAGAAAAAGAAATCGCTCTTCGCTGCAGATGTCGTATTTGGTCAGGAAGCCCACGCTCCCTATGCCGAGGGCCTGAGTGAATATGGGACTAACGAGGGATTAATCTTGCCACCCCCGGATGATACAGACTTGGAGGTCGCTCTCGAAACCTCAGCGTGGTTGGCATGGCGTGACGCATGGCTAGCTAAGCTTGTGCAATCAGGTAGTTACTAGTCACATTTTCTTTATTGCAACATATCTTCCTCATTGCCTTTGATTAACGCTTTTCTTTCCTTTCTTCCAACAGGCATCACTGATGAAGAAGCCATTGCCGCTTTTTTGAAGACTTTCCAGGAGGAGGAACGTCTTAGAGCGTCTATGGGCCTTAGTAAGTTTTAATTCATCAAGTCTCCATCTCCCTCGTGTTATGGTCGATCTAACCTTTCACTTTTCATCACAGGAATCTCAATGCCGCTCCCGCTAAGTGACGCAGACGTTCTGCCAGTTGCCGACGTTCCTGCTTCCTTTGGGCCATCGCAGGAGGTTCGTCTTGGAGAGCCGATGAGAGATGCCTTAAAGGCTCTGGAGGCATCTTTAAATGAGGTCGACGATGCTTCAATAGAGGAAGCGTCAAAGAGGTCAATCGTGACGGCCCGGGAGGAGAGGAAACGGTCGAGGCGTGAGGCGAAGGCGCGCAGGGCTGCCTTGGCTATGGGAGCAGGCCCCAGTACCGTCCCTCGTGCTGATACTCCATCCGAAGAGGCCCCGGTCGCCCTGTCTACAGCTCATAGACAGGCGATCCGCGCCAATAGAGAGGCTAACGATAAGTCTACCTCAGGTAATACTTCCTTCAGAATTTCGTTGCTAGACTCATAAAGCTGTCGGTTCTTATATATTCTATCTTGCAGGGCCAAATCCGACCGAGGGAGAGGTAGAGACCGTTGGACCTAAAGAAACAGAGGGGGCGGCACCTGCTAGACCTGAGCCGACGGTGGGCAACGTCACTGAGGCTTCGGAGCCTGAGATGGAGGTGGAGGGGTCTATAGCCGAGAAGGTCATTGATGCCGAGCCTGAAACGGCGGCAGATGAAATGATCGTCGTAACTGAGCCCACGGTAGTGGCGGACGAGGCGCTTGAGGCCGGCGACCTCGTGGTGACGGTGGATGAGCCGATAGAGATGGCGGAGCCCGAAGAAGTAGCGGATGAGATGGGCACGACTCTTGGGGAAGAGTCAGCCGCTTCCTTCCAAGAATCTGGCAACGCTCCAATCATTGCCCTCCCTGCCTACGATCTCCTGCCGTCTCCTGGTCACGCTAGCACGACGACGGCCCCCATTGAGTCGAGCGATGAGGCCACGGGCGGTGGTCTCATGTCGATAGAGGAGGGAATCGCCTCCGTTTCAGCCGGGAGCTCCTCAGGTAAACCCCAAGTTGCTTATTTTCTTTACTTTACAATCCTCTCTGACAAGTTCACCTTTCTTGTAACGCAGGTGCAGCCAGCGCCGATGCCCTACTGTTTGAGGGAGCGCCTTCAACGACTGCCTTGGTGGTGGTCGCCTCTCAACCCTCTCTCATACCATCTAAGATGTTGGAAGGTATGGGTTTGCAACTTATTGATCTCACTTTTCAGATGTATAACTTGTGTACTAAAGTCATACTGTTATGTCTTTCAGGAGTGCTTTTTGACCATCTTTATCAGATGTTGCTCCCACACTTCTCATTCCCATCCGAACTTGCTTCTTCCTCTGGTGGCGTTGGTGAGTATGATTTCCATTGATATCCTTCTTTCTTCATCGATGGAATTACTTCTAAACCCTTTTTTCTCATCTCGACTGCAGTGTCACAAATCGAAGGAGGGGATGAAAGATCGGCTGCGCCGCCGACCCTTCCGGCCTTGCCACCTGCCTCAGCTGGTACAACGACTATCACATTGATAACTCCCCTTTTTTATTTCCTGAACTGTTATCTGATCACATCTTGTTTCTTTTCAGCTGTCGTTCCGGTCTCGGCGCCCTTCGAATCTCGCATCATAATGCCAGCAGGTCCTTACCTGAGACGTCCATCTTCGAAAGGCGCCGCGAACAGCTTGCGTATGTTGAGCGACTACATTGAGGAGCTCGACGTCGAGACCCCTACTTCTGCTGTGGATTTCGCTACAGCGGTTAACCCGATGCTGGTGATACTTGTGAACTTTCATGACGAGGGTATCATCGCATCTTGGGTTAACCATTGTAGGGAGATCGAGGCCCGTCTGCATCAGTTGGAGTCGCTGTGTCCCGCTCCCGAGACCTTGGCCGCCAGCAATCAAAGAGCAGCGTGGATTGAGCAGAGCGCTTCTTACTTCCGCCATCTCGAACAAGAAGTCATTTCAAGGCGTAAGGAGCGCGGTGAGACTTCGAGCAAGTCTGCCCAACTGCATGCTCGGGTGGAGGCCAATGCTGCACGGCTGAAGGTTGTCTTTGAGGGCCTTCTGCAATGTCTTTCCGAAGGGTTATCATTGAGGCAACAGCTTGACGTTATCGAGCGAGATGCACCCAGCCAGGAAGCAACCCAGAAGGCGGCGGAGGAGCAACTTTCATCCTTCTTGCAGCAGCGAGCCCAGGTGGAAGCAGAGGTGGCTGCGGCAGCCACTCAGGAGGAGGTGCTGAAAGAAGTGCGAGAGCGGCTTGCGGATTTGTTAAAGACACTTCCTCCTCAGTAGCTATCCCTCTTTGTATCGTTTGTACTTGTAAATAAAAAAAATGTATATATATATTTTTTATTCTTTAGCACAATGTATCCTGTACTCAATCAAGTTTATGAATAAAAGATACACATTTTTTTGTAATGTCTTGTGCTATTTCCTTGCTTTTTCTTTCTTTTATCATCAGCTTGCCGCCTTAGTAAACATGGTCAACAGATAATAGAGCACGCATCTTGACTTTCTTAAGAAATAGCGATGGCTTAGGCCGCAGGTTCAGATCTGATGCCTAAGACTTTTCAACTCTATGAGCCGTGAGGGTCTCGTAGAGATTTTTCTCCCTACGGATCGAGAGGATCTCGTAGGTGGGTTTTTCTCCTTAGGAATCATGAGGATTCCTAAGTGTGGTTTTCTCTTATAAGTCGTAAGGATCCTATAAGAGAATTTTTCCCTCTTATGAGTCGAGAGGACCCATAAGCGGTTGTTTCCCTCCTTATCAAAACTCGACTTTGGAGAGTGAGACCCATGAATAGTATGCAAGAGACCGTTTTAGATCAGCTTGTAGGGTCCCATTGTTCAGGAAGCAAGTTTTTCAGTCCCTGCTGCCTGAGGCTTCATCTTGCAAGTTGAGACGAATCGGGAATTTCCCGCGGAGGCACTAGTTTCTCTGCGAGCCGACGCGAATCAGGAGGCTCTCTTCAAGGAGTGTTTGTATCCGTGAGTCGAGGAGTTTGCTAGGGATTATTTGTTTCCCAAGCGCCAAGGATTATTTGTTTCCTTGGGGTTTGAAACGAGTTGAGGATTTTCTACGGAGGCACTGGTGGCTCTGCGAGTCGACGCGGATCAGGAGGCTCTCGTCAAGGAGTGTTTGTATCCGTGAGTCGAGGAGTTTGCTAGGGATTATTTGTTTCCCAAACGCCAAGGATTATTTGTTTCCTTGGGGTTTGAAACGAGTCGAGGATTTCCCACGGAGGCACCGGTGGCTCTGCGAGTTGACGCGGATCAGGAGGCTCTCGTGAGTCGAGGAGTTTGCCAGGGATTATTTGTTTCCCAAGCGCCAAGGATTATTTGTTTCCTTGGGGCTTGAAATGAGTCGAGGATTTCCCACGGAGGCACTGGTGGCTCTGCGAGTCGACGCGGATCAGGAGGCTCTCGTCAATGAGTGTTTGTATCCGTGAGTCGAGGAGTTTGCTAGGGATTATTTGTTTCCCAAGCGCCAAGGATTATTTGTTTCCTTGGGGTTTGAAACGAGTCGAGGATTTCCCACGGAGGCACTGGTGGATCTGCGAGTCGACACGGATCAGGAGGCTCTCGTCAAGGAGTGTTTGTATCCATGAGTCGAGGAGTTTGCTAGGGATTATTTATTTCCCAAGCGCCAAGGATTATTTGTTTCCTTAGGGTTTGAAATGAGTCGAGGATTTCCCACGGAGGCACTGGTGGCTCTGTGAGTCGACGCGGATCAGGAGGCTCTCGTCAAGGAGTGTTTGTATCCGTGAGTCGAGGTATCTGCTGAAGACACTGGTTTCTTCAGAGTTGGACTGAACCGTCGAGATTTGGCTTCGTCTTCTGGCGGAGCCTGTTGGGAAAGTATGGTTCCCTCTTTGTTTACGCCCTTGGATTGTATACAGGGATCGATGTGATCTTAACTGTAGGGCTAAAGTTTTATCATCTTTTTTTTTGTTTTATCTCCGCGATGCTCTATCATTTCAGCTTTTATATCGCGAAGGTCGCGATTGCCCAATCATTTCGGCTATTTTTCGCGGTGTCCAATCATTTCGACTGTTTATTTTAATTTTACTCGCTGCTTTTTATTGCGAGTTGCCCAATCATTTCGGCTATTTTTATTTTTACTCGCTGCTTTTTATTGCGAGTTGCCCAATCATTTCGGCTATTTAGCATGCATGCATTTTTACTTGCTGCTTTTTATTGTAAGTTGCCCTATCATTTCGGCTATTTCGTATGCATGTGCGGCCTATTGGCTTTTCACCGTAAACCTGAAATTAGACGTCGATTTCGACATCAGCACCACTACCACTGGGATATTGCCAGGAGAGAATCATCATCTGCCTCTGTCGATGTCGAACAAGGGTGGCTTAGCGAACAGGATTAAGGTCCTGTCGACTAAGGCTTTTGACTTCATGAGCCGTAAGGGTCTCACAAAGGTATTTCTCCCTACAAGTCGTGAGGATTTTGTAGGCGTATTTTCTCCTTAGGAATCGTGGGGATTCCTTAGTGTTTGTTCCTCTGTAAGTCGTAAGGATCCTACAGGAGGATTTTCTCCTTGTAAGTCGAGAGGACTTATAAGGGTTGTTCGTCATGCGAACATATCCCCAGTCTCGGATGGGACTTGATTAGGGAAATGTTTATTCGCGCCCGTGGATTGTATACAAGGGTTAGTATTGAGCCACTTGTAGGGCAATATCGGGAGTTGTGGGAGTTGCTTAAGCACAGGTTTAGGTCTCTGTAACTTAAGACTTTCAAATCTTATGTGCCGTGAGGGTCCCATAAGAGAGTTCTCCTTACGAGTCGTGAGGATCTCGCAAGTGTATTTTCTCCTTAGGAATCGTGGGGATCCCTAAGTGTGTTGCTCCCTTGTGAGTCGTAAGGATCTCAGGCGGGTGGTTTCTCCTTACAAGGTCGAGAGGATCTTGTAAGTGTTCTTTAAGGAGGTTGCGCCCTTTCGGGTTTTCATAAACACTCGCCGGTAGCCCTGCTGTTTTTACTCACGGAGCCCTTTCGGGTTTTCATCCGTGCCCATTTTGCTTATGGACATACCGTTTTTTTAATTCTTTTTATTTTTATATATATATATATATATATATATTTTTTTTTTTTACGAGGTCGCGCCCTTTCAGGTTTTCACGAACATTCGTCGGTAGCCCTGCTGTTTTTTACTCACGGAGCCCTTTCGGGTTTTCATCCGTGCCCTTTTTGCTTATGGACATACCGTTTTTTTATTTTTTATATATATATTTTTTATTTTTTTTATCTCGTCAGCCTAAAAGATGCTGCGGTAGTAGTTTAAAGACGTTTTGGTCTGCTAATGTTTAAGGACATTTCGGTCCGACTTTGAGAAGGCTGGCTATTGCTGATAGGGTTTGAGCTTAGGAAGATAGCGAGCGGACATAGTCATCGTCATCTACCATTGACCTAGGCTGTGGCTCATTAAGCTTAGTACTTCTTTAGGAAGCGACCGTTTATTGGCCTGAAAGGCCTTTCACCGTGCATGTCCATGAGTAGATAGGCCCCACCCTGGTAGACCTTATCTACGATGTACGGGCCTTCGTAGTTTGGCTCGAATTTTCCCCGCTTAGCGCGATTGGGGATCATTGGCCTTTTGACCACTAGCACAAGTTCGCCTTGGCGGAATGTCCTCGATCGGGTTAATCTTTCATATGAGCGCGTCATCTTTGCTTTATAAGCTTCCAGATTTTGTTGCGCTATAAGCCGGGTTTCATCAGGGGCGTCAAGCTCCTCAAGCCGAAGGTGAGCATTTTCTTCATCCGTCAGCTCATAGTGGACTGCCACTCGTAGAGAGGGTAACTCTATCTCGAGGGGGAGCACTGCTTCCGTCCCAAATACCAACGCGTATGGCGTTGTGTTCGTGGCCGTCTTGAACGTAGTTCGATACGCCCAAAGAGCCTCTTGCAGTCTCTCGTGCCAGTCTCTCTTATTTCGGGACACCGTTTTCTTTATGATCTTCGTCAAGGTCTTGTTGAAGGCCTCAGCTAGACCGTTAGCTCGCGGATTATAGACCGAGGAATATCTCCAGTCTATATTGTGCTGCTGCGCAAAGCGACTGATCTTGTGGCTTCTGTAAGCAGGCCCGTTATCGGAGATGATCCGTCGCGGAGTTCCAAACCGATATATGACATGCGTCTTGAAGAAATGGAGGATATTCTCCGTCTTAACCTCTCTTAACGGTACTGCTTCTGCCCATTTAGAGAAGTAGTCAGTCGTCGCCAGGATGAAACGATGTCCTCTTGACGATGCTGGTTCGATAGGGCCGACTATGTCAGTTCCCCACATCTCGAACGGCCAGCTAGCCACCGTCGGATGTAATGGATTTGGATGCTGATGGATGAAATCCTCATGAATTTGACATGAGTGACACCGCTTCGCATATTCGAGGCAGTCCTGAATCATCGTGGGCTAGTAGTAGCCCATCCGTTTGATCTTCAACTTCATCTTTGGGCCCACTTGGTGAGAACCGCAGAGTCCGTCGTGAACTTCCTGGATGACTCTTTTCGCTTCGTCAGGTCCTAAGCATCTCAGCCATAGAGAATCAAACGACCTCTTGTACAGAGTATCATTGACGAAGGCGAAAGACAGAGCTCGTTTCATGAGCTGATGTCTTGTGGACGCTTCTTCAGGCATTCGGTGGGATTTAAAGTAGTTTATGAAGACTTCTCTCCAATCCTCGGTATTTTCCCAATCTTTTACTTGCAGGGTCGTCTGCTCGCTCGCTCCTTTTTCTTCGGATGATTCCGGAGATATTTCTGTTGGGGCAAGCACCTGACGGCTTTGTACCATGATTCTGACGTCATCGAGGTTCTCGTCAGCCAGTTCTTTAGCAAGTTTGGCCAACGCGTCTGCTTTGCTGTTTTCCGCGCGTGGTATGCTTTCCAAAGTATAGGAGGGAATTTGGGTCAACAGTTGTTGCACCTTTTCCCCGTACTTCACCAACTCCGGTTTGCACGTTTGGTAGTCGCCGTTTACTTGACTAACGACCAGTTGAGAATCTCCGTATATGAGGAGGTTTTCAATTCCCATGTCGATGGCGATCTCAAGACCTGCTATCGAGGCTTCATATTCGGCTTCGTTATTCGTCCTCGGCTCTGTTAAGGAGAAAGCGAAACGCATTATCCCCCCTTGTGGAGTCACGAAGATGAGGCCTACCCCCGATTTGATTATAGGGGTACTTTGTTTGCGCTTTTTCATGAAAGACGCTCCATCAAAAAGAGCTCCCATCGGGTATCACCACCGTCGATTGCGTCGAACACATGCTCGTCTGGTAGATCGCAGCTCAGAGGAGAATCGGCGGGTATCGGATGCTCAGCAAGGAAGTCGGCGATGGCCTGGCCTTTCACTGCCTTGAGAGGTTGATACGTTATAGAGAACTCCATCAAAAGCAGAGCCCATTTAGCGAGTCGACCTGTCAGTATGGCCTTTGACATTTGTCACGACCCAAAAGTATGGAACATGACCGGCACTTAAACTACGAACGTCTCGAGGCGTACGTAATCTAAGTAAACCGAAAACCCAGAAATCCAAACCAAGAAAAGATGTAGAGTGCAGGAAAAACCAACTTAAAGCAAGTAGTTTCAATAGCATAAGCCGAATTATGCGGTTTTTAAAAACATCAAAAATTTCCTAAAAATTTCGGCAGAGTCTCCTTTGTAAATACCGGCCCCCAAACGGGATAAACATGAATAGTATACGAAATAAAAAAAAAAGGCATCCCCAAGAGGGAGCTAGCTCTTCGTCAATCGACGGCCACAACCACACAAGCAATATAATATACAACGCCAACGGCGAGGATCAAAACTCAAAAGGAAACTCAAAACCATAAGAAAACCACAGAAAAATAACGCGCGACTCTAAGGTCGAAGTAATAACATCACTGGTCTCTATCTCAAAGTAAATACATGTTTGGTTGATGGAACTTCTAGATACAACTGAATAATAATATACAATGTATAATGATGGGTACGATACAAATAAACCCACCTACTAGCAAGTCACCCGAACAAAACTGTACCCGCAAAGCCGTAAAGAAACCTATACGGCGAAACCTGCAAGAAACTAGGGCACAACGGGGGTGAGTTGCCAACTCGTGAATAGAAAAACATCGACGAATAGAAATCGCATGTATGACGCAATCCTAGGTCATACGATCAATATATATAATCCTCAAATAAAACCAGCAGTCTATAACAATGACTAGGGTAAATATCTAATCCAAGTGTAATTCCATGTGCCCGTGCCAGTGCCTCAGGTAGCAATGTATCATATGAATGAGGTATGAATGCATGAAAACATAATACATGAAATGAAGAAACTGTTTTCATAAATTAGTGAGATTTCCTTTGTATTTTTAAAATGAGGTATCATAAATGAAATCAGCATCAACAGTGTCTAGCATCGACACAAAACATAAATCTTAATGTCTCAAAGCCTCAGGCTCCGGCTATCCGGACCGGCCTGTATCATCAAATCTCAGTACCTCAATATCTCGAAATCTCAATGTCTCAATCTCAATATCTAGGGCGCCGTCAGTCCAGACCGGCCCCTACCACCCATCTCAAGACCACGACGATATCCTCTGGATATCCGACGCGTCGGGTAAAATCACCGGTAGGTAGTTTTCCCCTGCCAGGCTCATCGTCATCACCACGAGCTTCTTGCCCCGGGGTACCTTACCGGGTCCACCATGCACCCAAAACGGTTCATCCAACTCCTCGAATCGGGTCTCGAAATCCATCAGCAAACTCATGGTGGACGACTCATACATCATGAGAAAACCGCACTTTTTATTTTAAAAGAGAGAAAAGGTTTATTTATGTTTTTACGGTTTTCCTCCAAATCCAAGAAATCTCATGAAATCCGAATCCAAGTCATCAATAGCATGTAAACAGTGAATATAGGCATGAGAATCCATGAATGCGACACAACAGTGAATAATAACATGCATGAAGTAGTAGGCAATAACTACAATGTCTAACTAGCATATAAGGCAAGTACACTAATATCATGTCTAAACTATTAGCTAACAACCTATGTTAAATGAAATAGTATTTTCTAAAGTGTTCGTGACATGGCAATTACCGATGAAGATGTGTGTGAGCCGGCAAGTAAGTGTACGTGGTACATACGCGTCATCGGTAATGGTGCTGGTGTCCTAACAGCATGATCTTAATAATAGGAGTATGAAACATAATATAAGCATGCGATGCGAAGCGAACCACAATAATGAGCGGGAGCTGAATACTAGACGCAACTATAACTAATCCGCATTAATTTAATATAAGTCCTACAAATGGTGCCTTTTGAAATAACACGAATCATGGGGTTTTGAAAATAGGGGCTACGGTGTTTTTATGAAAAGATACGTCTTTTGAAATATCCGTAGGATCCCTTGGGCTGTCTTTTAAAATACCCATGATTCGTTAGTTTTTGAAATAGGTAAGAATCGAATCTATTCTAACAACTAAACTAAACTAAAGGGCTAAGCTAACAAGCTGGACTACAGGTAAGGAAACCGCCTAACATCTGAGTCGATACATATACATACCTGTATATATATTAGTCGGTGATCCCGCCTCAGTAATATCATATCCGACACCATATCTATAATCAGACATCCTAAGTCAAGAGTGCGGATCAATCATCAAAATATAGCTCGTACGTAAATCCGTCGTACGGCATCCCCAAATCTGGGTACGGGTTAATATCACATTCATCATACTATTCACCTGGTATCCTCTTTATCAAATATCATGATCGGGGTACTGATCTACGTCTAGTACAATACTGATACCGCCTAAGTATGCATGCACGTGTGTGAAACACTACATCAAGGACCCGCTACAACGTCATGTCGTATCTCAAATACGAACCCTGCTATATCACCGATCTCACGGCCTCAAATCAAATCTCATCGACTCATCATAAATCCCAAGTACTATCATCATTATCCATGCATGCGTATATGAATGTACATATGCATAGTCCCATACCCACGCATATATACATGTATACACATCCCAATCTGCGCACAAGAAAGTAAAGTATGTAAGTCTGTGTGTGCGTATGTGGGTATAACAACTACTCTAGGGTTTCGCAACTAACCCAAAGCTAATCCATGAACATATAAACATAACATGAATAAACATTCTCGTATCATAAAACACCTATATAAACATATATATATATATAAGCTACACTACGGACTGCGGGGGTGCTATACGCCATCCACCCGACTTCTCCCCGTAGATATAAATCTACTCACCTGGTCCTCGCTCGCCGGTGCCGACGTCGCCACGCGCTTGCTTGTCGTCTCGAAGTCCATATGGGGGTACCTACATATCACAACGCATCGTACCGTATTAAAATCCGACTCATGACCAAAACGACACACGAATCCCACATAGGTCAAAACCTATGGTTGCTTTCACAAATCAACCCAAAAACACTCGACGTCGGTGTAAAAACGCCAGACCATCGAGAAAAACCCAAATACACTCATTTTCATATTCACGAACACTAATTTTAATATAAAATAGGTTAAAACTCACAAAAACCCCAATTTCACTTAAAAAGTCATTTTTCCGAAAATCTAGCAAGCACAATTCGCCGTTTTAGTACAAAACTCGATATATAAACGAATCTAGAAGACACAATATTCACTAAATATCTTAATTAAGTCATAAAAACAATACCCATAATTTAATCTCATTAATTTCCATAAACGTTAAAATTCTAGTTTACAAAATACCTAAATTTTAACAATTTTATAGCAAAAATGCACAAACTACAATCTAGCTTGGATTTTCATGAACTAAAAGTATTAAACCACTCAATATAATCTTTATAATGACATGAAACCTAAATTTGAATTTTATCTCATAAGAATATAATTATTTAAAAAACCTAGTTTACCAATTATATAATTATCACTTTTAAATCAACAAATATGCAAACTAGCAACTTAAATTAGATTTAGCATAACATTAATATGTCAATTATATCACATAAACTAAATCTCACAACACAAAATACCAATTTGAAATCAAACCCCTCTCTTGAATTTTAAATCATGCACCTAGAACTAATTAAAAACCTAATCAAACAATTAATTAAGCTAACCTAAGCAATTAGCAACACATTAAGAAAAAAGGTTAGAATTTATACCCAATAATTTGAAGATCCCACAAGCACACTTAGCCTCCCAAATTGAAATCTAAATCCCTAGATCCATGCTATGGTAGCCAAGGGAAAATGGGTAGGAGGTGGATTTTGATTTGGATTTTTGCTTGATTTTTTGTGGATTTTTCAAGTATTTTGATGAACTTTTTTAAAGAGAAGGAGATGAAGAATGAAGGGGCTGTTGTGGGTTCAGATTTTGGCCAGAATTGGTGGGGATTGGGTGAGGGAGGAGAGAGAGTGAGGTGGGGAAAGTCCACTCTAGTCAAAGTCCACTCTAATTCTATCATTTTCTACTCTTTTCTTTTTCTTTTCTTTCGAAAAAAAGAAGTGATTGGAGAGAGGGAGAGGGGGAGGGCTGTCATGGTAGGGCCGGCCACATGGGGAGAGGGTGAGGTGTGGGTGTGTGGGTTAGGAAAAAGATAAATGCTAAACCCCAATTCCCATTAACACTAATTTCACCGAAAAAAGCCTTTTTCTTCGATATTTTCTAAACCGATTTGGCAAACGATTTCGTTTCAAAAACCACATGATAAAATTTTATTTAATATTTTATGGTGCAAAAAATTTGTTTCAACTCATTCCAATTTGTAATTTTCCCTAATTAAATGTATTAGTGACGGCCTAAAATAATAATAAAATAATTTTTTTTCAGAAAATTTGAAATTTCACCAGTGGCTCAATAAACACCAAATACTAGCAATTATATAGCTAGAATATGTATATTTAATTTTTATAATAAGATATTTGTATTTTGAGTTTATGCAGAAAACCCCCTTATTTTACCGATTTTTCGAAATTTCACCGAAACGATTTTCAAAACGTTACAATCTTCCCCCCTTAAAGAAATTCGGTCCCCGAATTTAAATTCAAACTCCCCCCAAATACAAAAACATCTAAGCAAAACCCTCAAGTCGTCGGGGCTCCGAAATCATAAGTACATAAAACGCATTATAGCGCAATACATGTGCATGAGTAATGAGTAGATAACTCGAAATCAAAACTTCGTCAAGCATCCCGCAATCATCGGAATCAAGGTGAAGACACGAATGCCAAATCTCAAGCAAGACCGATATGCCATAAATCGGAACTATACATGTAAATATCAGGAGGAAATGCATGCCAAATCCTTGAAGTTGCTGTGCAATGCACATAACACTGCACAGTGGCGGACGTCTATCATAAGAAAATAACTATATACATATATACCTTTGTTTGAAATGTACGTTCCGCCGTTTTGGGAAACAATTTAGAAGGGTTTTCCTTGTTTTAAACGTTTTGCGTCATATCAGACACGTAGATAAATACTGAGACTATAGCTCGATTTTTGGAATTCCCTTCAATAGCTATCAATGCATGCAAAATACATTCAGGTACTGTCCTCTGACTAGTCCTACTTAGTACGAAAACAAATCGCAATTATCACAAAAAAAACGTACTGCTCTATAAGAAATCAATCCTAAAATACGCGTATGAATACTACGTGCGTCTGGTGCGCACGACAATCAAAATCCATATACGTGCCATATAAGTACACAGAAACAAGATCTAAGTGCATCGGGTGTGCACAAAGCATCTGTCGTAGGCAACGTGTGTGCCTGATAGCAAAATCAGGTGCATCTGACATGCACGAAAAAAATCTCGATTTAGTGCATCTGGTGTGCACCAAAATCGCATCTCAAGACATGTGCTCAACATGCGCGAAAACCCAAAACCAGGGGCATCCATCATGCACGAAATCATGAAATCTAATATCAAGCGCCGAACATGCGCAAAATCAAATCAGGTGGACAAGGTGCACAAAACAAATATCGAGTATCACAATCGAAATCGAAGTCCAGTGCATCTAAGTGCACAAAAGGCGTATCACTGCACTGCAAGCATATATAAACTATACAGAGTGCAGGAACCAAATCGTGTGCTTGCATACGCACAAAATCAACTCAAATGCCTAAAACCGTAAAATCACAAACATGTGAAACCCAAGCACGAAAACGATATCAAGTGCAACACTGTGTAAAGATCGTAAATCCTCAATCATCAAAATCAAATCAGGCGAATAAATCACCCAAAACATCGAAATCAATAATGGCGGAATAGTACCGCTCAAGCGCATCCTCTAAGAATCTCGGGCCAATTGTCGTGGTCACTAGTGGGATGTCTCGTCGATGATCATGAACTCTGGCCTGCTGGTGTGCGTAACAATAACCACTCCTGGGTCAAGGTCTTCACTATGAATTACCAATCTTTCGGTCCATCGGCTCATCGGCCCTGCCAGGTGTGCCAACGGGGATGATCCCGTTCTGGCACTTCTCTGGTCATCTCTCGGTCAATCATCGCGACCACTCGTAAGACAGCATATCACTGGCGTCGGCCTCTGGCTCTCTGAATGTACGTGACACATCTGATCCTGGGTGCAAGTATCATTGCAGCAGTGTCCTGGAAGGAATCCTGCTCACGGTCTCTTCCATGTCTCGTCTCTGCCAACTGTCCGGAAGTCATCGTCCTTTCCCATATCTGCATCTTGCTCTGGAACGACTGCATACCCATCGCGACTCCTTCTGGAAGGTATATCCAGTACTCTGCCTCGGCATGCGCATCGCATCTCTGATGTCGGCGGAGGAGAACGTCATCATATCCAGATCTTGTACGAACCTCTTACTCCATTTTCTCTAATGTCGACCGCTTCGGACTCGTCTCGTCGTGGCTGCATGGACTGAGCTCCAAAGGCTATCCTCGTATCGAGAGTCTCCCAAGAAATGCATCCCACCACCTAGCATCCGAATTAAGTCGAACCATCCAATCGATTGTCAAAACCTCATAATCCCCCAAGAGCTCAACATCTTGGGTACAGTTTAATAGTATCGAGTACGTACCACAGCATCGATGGTCCAGCCGTAGAAGGGCAAACCCAAGCCTCACTAATGGCGCCGCGGAACTGCCGCAAACCCGAAGGTTCAAAGGCTTTCACACAGTCATTATGTTGAGTTAGGGTTTCATTCTTCTAGAGGGACCATAGAATTGCCTGCATGTCTTTCCGAATACTTTAAACTTGGAATAATAGGTTTCCGACATTCGATCGTCTCTGTCGACCCTCACGTCTCTGCGTGAAGTCGTCTTTAGCTGGAATCAACCTATCTGATGACCTCGCATCGGGGTAGCGAACGAACCACATGTCCTAATCATTCATCCTCGGTGACTAGTGACCTTCTATCATCTCTTAGTACAACTCGTACTGCAATAGCTCCAACATCTGGGGCGATATCTCGTCGTTCGCAGCAATAGCTGGCTCGCTCGTCTGCACGCTGAACAGTGCCTCGACCATCATGAATAAGCAATACACCAACGGTCATCAAAATCTGCTGGCCTCTATCATTGGCTCAATCCTCTAGTGTCGATCAGCACATCCGAGTAACCTCATAAAGGCGATCCGCCAAACGCTCGTGGTGCGGAAACACAGTAAAAAGACACATCTCCGCAATCGTGTGTCGCCGGAATCATGCCCTGGTCAGTCCTCGTTCTTGACGCTCATGCTGACCGCAACTCTAGCCGTAGCTCTCCCTGCCCGTAATCGTAGCAGCAAAACCATAACTGGTACTGATGAGGCTAGATTGGAATGAATATAATACTGAGCAAAGAAATGTACATCCTAAGGCTTCTTAAGTGGAGTAGCGTATCGTAAATATGCCGCGGAACATACCTACGGTACGCCACTCTACTTTAGTCACCTATTCCATCAACCAAGGGTCATCCTACGCTCCGAAGGTAAAACCTAACGCTCTGATACCAACTTTGTCACGACCCGAAAGTACGGAACATGACCGGCACTTAAACTACGAACGTCTCGAGGCGTACGTAATCTAAGTAAACTGAAAACCCAGAAATCCAAACCAAGAAAAGATGTAGAGTGCTGGAAAAACCAACTTAAAGCAAGTAGTTTCAATAGCATAAGCCAAATTATGCGGTTTTTAAAAACATCAAAAATTTCCTGAAAATTTCGGCAGAGTCTCCTTTGTAAATACCGGCCCCCAAACGGGATAAAACATGAATAGTATACGAAATCAAAAAAAAAAGGCATCCCCAAGCGGGAGCTAGCTCTTCGTCAATCGACGGCCACAACCACACAAGCAATATAATATACAACGCCAACGGCGAGGATCAAAACTCAAAAGGAAACTCAAAACCACAAGAAAACCACAGAAAAATAACGCGCGACTCTAAGGTCGAAGGAATAACATCACCGGTCTCTATCTCAAAGTAAATACATGTTTGGTTGATGGAACTTCTAGATACAACTGAATAATAATATACAATGTATAATGATGGGTACGATACAAATAAACCCACCTACTAGCAAGTCACCCGAACGAAACTGTACCCGCAAAGCCGTAAAGAAACCTGTACGGCGAAACCTGCAAGAAACGGGGGCTCGTGAATAGAAAAACATCGACGAATAGAAATCGCATGTATGACGCAATCCTAGGTCATACGATCAATATATATAATCCTCAAATAAAACCAGCAGTCTATAACAATGACTAGGGTAAATATCTAATCCAAGTGTAATTCCATGTGCCCGTGCCAGTGCCTCAGGTAGCAATGTATCATATGAATGAGGTATGAATGCATGAAAACAGAATACATGTAAATGAAGAAACTGTTTTCATAAATTAGTGAGATTTCCTTTGTATTTTTAAAATGAGGTATCATAAATGAAATCAGCATCAACAGTGTCTAGCATCGACACAAAACATAAATCTCAATGTCTCAAAGCCTCAGGCTCCGGCTATCCGGACCGGCCTGTATCATCAAATCTCAGTACCTCAATATCTCGAAATCTCAATGTCTCAATCTCAATATCTAGGGCGCCGTCAGTCCAGACCGGCCCCTACCACCCATATCAAGACCACGACGGTATCCTCCGGATATCCGACGCGTCGGGTAAAATCACCGATAGGTAGTCTCCCCCTGCCAGGCTCATCGTCATCACCACGAGCTTCTTGCCCCGGGGTACCTTACCGGGTCCACCATGCACCCAAAACGGTTCATCCAACTCCTCGAATCGGGTCTCGAAATCCATAAGCAAATTCATGGTGGACGACTCATACATCATGGGAAAACCGCACTTTTTATTTTAAAAGAGAGAAAATGTTTATTTATGTTTTTGCGGTTTTCCTCCAAATCCAAGAAATCTCATGAAATCCGAATCCAAGTCATCAATAGCATGTAAACAGTGAATATAGGCATGAGAATCCATAAATGCGACACAACAGTGAATAATAACATGCATGAAGTAGTAAGCAATAACTACAATGTCTAACTAGCATATAAGACAAGTACACTAATATCATGTCTAAACTATTAGCTAACAACCTATGTCAAATGAAATAGTATTTTCTAAAGTGTTCTTGACATGGCAATTACCGATGAAGATGTGTGTGAGTCGGCAAGTAAGTGTACGTAGTACATACGTGTCATCGGTAATGGTGCTGGTGTCCTAACAGCATGATATTAATAATAGGAGTATGAAACATAATATAAGCATGCGATGCGAAGCGAACCACAATAATGAGCGGGAGCTGAATACTAGACGCAACTATAACTAATCTGCATTAATTTAATATAAGTCCTACAAATGGTGCCTTTTGAAATAACACGAATCATGGGGTTTTGAAAATAGGGGCTACGGTGTTTTTATGAAAAGATACATCTTTTGAAATATCCGTAGGATCCCTTGGGCTGTCTTTTAAAATACCCATGATTCGTTAGTTTTTGAAATAGGTAAGAATCGAATCTATTCTAACAACTAAACTAAACTAAAGGGCTAAGCTAACAAGCTGGACTACAGGTAAGGAAACCGCCTAACATCTGAGTCGATACATATACATACCTGTATATATATTAGTCGGTGATCCCGCCTCAATAATTTCATATCCAACACCATATCTATAATCAGACATCCCAAGTCAAGAGTGCGGATCAATCATCAAAATATAGCTCGTACGTAAATCCGTCGTACGGCATCCCCAAATCTGGGTACGGGTTAATATCATATTCATCATACTATTCACCTGGTATCCTCTTTATCAAATATCATGATCGGGATACTGATCTACGTCTAGTACAATACTGATACCGCCTAAGTATGCATGCACGTGTGTGAAACACTACGTCAAGGACCCGCTACAACGTCATGTCGTATCTCAAATACGAACCCTGCTATATCACCGATCTCACGGCCTCAAATCAAATCTCATCGACTCATCATAAATCCCAAGTACTATCATCATTATCCATGCATGCGTATATGAATGTACATATGCATAGTCCCATACCCACGCATATATACATGTATACACATCCCAATCTGCGCACAAGAAAGTAAAGTATGCAAGTCTGTGTGTGCGTATGTGGGTATAACAACTACTCTAGGGTTTCGCAACTAACCCAAAGATAATCCATGAACACATAATCATAACATGAATAAACATTCTCGTATCATAAAACACCTATATAAACATATATATATAAGCTACACTACGGACTGCGGGGGTGCTATACGCCATCCACCCGACTTCTCCCCGTAGATATAAATCTACTCACCTGGTCCTCGCTCGCCGGTGCCGACGTCGCCACGCGCTTGCTTGTCGTCTCGAAGTCCATATGGGGGTACCTACATATCACAACGCATCGTACCGTATTAAAATCCGACTCATGACCAAAACGACACACGAATCCCACATAGGTCAAAACCTATGGTTGCTTTCACAAATCAACCCAAAAACTCTCGACGTCGGTGTACAAACGCCAGACCATCGAGAAAAACCCAAATACACTCATTTTCATATTCACGAACACTAATTTTAATATAAAATAGGTTAAAACTCACAAAAACCCCAATTTCACTTAAAAAGTCATTTTTCCGAAAATCTAGCAAGCACAATTCGCCGTTTTAGTACAAAACTCGATGTATAAACGAATATAGAGGCCACAATATTCACTAAATATCTTAATTAAGTCATAAAAACAATTCCCATAATTTAATCTCATTAATTTCCATAAACGTTAAAATTCTAGTTTACAAAATACCTAAATTTTAACAATTTTATAGCAAAAATGCACAAACTACAATCTAGCTTGGATTTTCATGAACTAAAAGTATTAAACCACTCAATATAATCTTTATAATGATATGAAACCTAAATTTGAATTTTATCTCATAAGAATATAATTATTTAAAAAACCTAGTTTACCAATTATATAATTATCAGTTTTAAATCAACAAATATGCAAACTAGCAACTTAAATTAGATTTAGCATAACATTAATATGTCAATTATATCACATAAACTAAATCTCACAACATAAAATACCAATTTGAAATCAAACCCCTCTCTTGAATTTTAAATTATGCACTTAGAACTAATTAAAAACCTAATTAAACAATTAATTAAGCTAACCCAAGCAATTAACAACACATTAAGCAAAAAGGTTAGAATTTATACCCAATAATTTGAAGATCCCACAAGCACACTTAGCCTCCTAAATTGAAATCTAAATCCCTAGATCCATGCTATGGTAGCCAAGGGAAAATGAGTAGGAGGTGGATTTTGATTTGGATTTTTGCTTGATTTTTTGTGGATTTTTCAAGCATTTTGATGAACTTTTTTAAAGAGAAGGAGATGAAGAATGAAGGGGCTGTTGTGGGTTCAGATTTTGGCCAGAATTGGTGGGGATTGGGTGAGGGAGGAGAGAGAGTGAGGTGGGGAAAGTCCACTCTAGTCAAAGTCCACTCTAATTCTATCATTTTCTACTCTTTTCTTTTTCTTTTCTTTTGAAAAAAAGAAGTGATTGGAGAGAGGGAGAGGGGGAGGGCTGTCATGGTGGGGCCGGCCACATGGGAAGAGGGTGAGGTGTGGGTGTGTGGGTTAGGAAAAAGATAAATGCTAAACCCCAATTCCCATTAACACTAATTTCACCGGAAAAAGCCTTTTTCTTCGATATTTTCTAAACCGTTTTGGCAAACGATTTCGTTTCAAAAACTACATGATAAAATTTTATTTAATGTTTTATGATGTACAAAATTTGTTTCAACTCATTCCAATTTGTAATTTTCCCTAATTAAATGTATTAGTGACGGCTTAAAATAATAATAAAATATTTTTTTTCAGAAAATTTGAAATTTAACCAGTGGCTCAATAAACACCAAATACTAGCAATTATATAGCTAGAATATGTATATTTAATTTTTATAATAAGATATTTGTATTTTGACTTTTTACAGAAAACCCCTTTATTTTACCGATTTTTCGAAATTTCACCGAAACGATTTTCAAAACGTTACAACATTAAATACTTAAGAGGGTCCACCTTCGAAATGAGACGGACCTCATGCGCCAACGCATAGTGCATGAGCTTTGTTATCGTGAAGATCAACGTCAGGCAGTGTTTTTCAATGGGGGAGTAGTTGCTTTCTGCCCCCAGCAGAACTCGACTTAAGTAATAGAGTGCTCTTTCTTTCCCTTGATCGTTCTCTTGTGCCCATAATGCGCCTAAGGAACTTTCGAGGGCGGTTGTATAAAGAATGAGTGGTTTTCCCTTGACCGGAGCAGCCAACAACGGCGGGTTCTGCAGGTACTGTTTAATTTCGTCTAGTGCGCTTTGGCATTTGCGATCCCAGACGAATGGGGTTCCCTTCTTCATCAGGTGGCTGTAAGGATGGCACTTTCCTGAAAGGTTGGCTATAAATCGCCGTATATACGCGAGCTTCCCTTGGAGAGATCGCAGCTGTTTGAGAGTCCTTGGCAGAGGCATTTCCATGATCGCCTTGATCTTTGATGGATCTATTTCAATACCTCGGTGTCGAACAATGAATCCCAGGAATTTACCTGAGGAAACTCCGAATGCATACTTGAGCGGGTTCATCTTCAAGTTGTATTGCTGAAGGCGTTGAAACACGGTCTTCAAATGCTCGAGATGTTCTTCGTATGATTTGCTTTTAACCACGAGATCGTCGATATAGCATTCGACGATTTCGTGTATACGGTCATCAAAGATCTGCGTCATGGCTCTCTGGTAAGTAGCACCGGCGTTCTTTAAACCGAAGGGCATCACCTTATAACAGAATATACCCAAAGGAGACCTGAAGGCGGTGTGCTTCTGGTCTTCGGGATGCATCTTTATTTGATTATACCCTGATGAGCCGTCCATGAAGGAGAAAACCTCATGAGTGGACGTATTGTCTATCATCAGTTCGGTGACTGGCACTGGGAAATCGTCTTTCAGGCAAGCTTTATTGAGATCCCGGAAGTCTACGCATATGCGCACTGTCCCATTTTTCTTCATCACCGGGACGATGTTGGCGATCCATTTGGGGTATTGAACTTCCTGGATGAAACTAGAGTCGATCAGCTTCTTGACCTCGGCGTTGATACTCATCTCAAGCTCGAGCCGCATTCTTCTTGGTGCCTGTTTGACTGGCTTGACGTCTGAGGATATTGCCAATTTATGCACAGCAATTTCTGGTTCTAATCCCGGCATTTCGGAATAGTTCAATGTGAAGCAATCTCTATGCTGTACAAGAACGTCTTTTAACGCAGCCACCCTTTCTTCAGATAGCAGCTCGCTTACAAATGTCGGTCGCGGGTCGTTTAACGTCCCCAACTCAATTTTCTTGAGGTTATCTGCAGTGGTATGTATTCCATCCTCCAGTTCTTTCGGAGCTGGCGGAAATTCTGAGATCACCTCATCATTGCTGTTTTCGAAGCACCAGGGAAGGTCGTCCGTGTCCTCGGGCTCTTCTTTTAATATTGTAATCATGTGACAGGTGCGAATTCGCTTCCAATCCCAATGTGGGACCGGTTCTTCTTTCGTGGTCTTGGGCTCGTGCTTCGGTGGCGGCGCTACCCTCCAGTTGTCAGACAGAGTGAATTTGCCAAGCTGATACTGATCTTCGACCCAATTCTTGAAGGTGAAGCAATCTTCAAGAGGATGCCCTATTCCTCGATGGTAAGAGCAATAGTCCAGGTGTGAGACTTCGCCCGCTCGTTCGGGATGTTTAGACTCCAGCAATGTAAGCATTTGATGTTTTAGAGCAAGATCAAGTATCTTCTTCGTCTTGTCCCGAGGAAACGAGTACGCTCGACCCATTTTCTTCATGAGGGATAGATCAATAACGCTCAACTCCCGTTTGCGTGGCTTCTTAACCCTGCTTTGTTGTTGTTGAGCGTCTTTTTGGCCTTTCGACTTATTTCTGCTTTTGCGCCGAGCCTTCTTTATAACAGGTTGACAAGGAGCGGCATTTTCATCCTTTACGGCCTGTTGGAGAAGGCGTTGCGTCTTGGCCTTCTCGTAGATGGCCGTCTCGCGGTTGTGATCATCTCGGACTTTTTGACCAGCTTTCTTTATAAGTTTGTCCATTTGTTCCTCGAACGACGGACTGGGCTCCTTTGCATCTGGAACTTTCACTGGCTTAGGATTAGCGTCCTCCCATTGAGCATCCGCTTCTTCATCAAGGTCATACACGACGTAGCAGCCGGATAGTAACTCTCGTTTCTTTGACCGGATGTATCCAAGCCCTTTTGTTTCCATTCTCCCGTTAGGCAGTTTGCGTTGAGTCCCGGGGACGTTCCAGACCCTGTCATAGAATTTGGCCTTTCTAACGGTCTGTTTGAAGGGTATCCCCTAGCGTTTCAGCAGCTTTTTCAAACTTTCCGTATAATATCTGGGGAGACGGATAGGCTGAAGCCTGTCGAGCGTAGAATCCGCGCCATGCCAGATTTCTTTTTCTACCTTGGTTTCTTCAGAGCGGTAAAACAGAATTGCTTTCTCGCTCTCTCGCCTGGGAGGGATATAGAATGTCTGCAACTCTTCTACACTGTAGATATTAAGTGCATCTAAATCTTTATGGTGTTTAAGCGGCACTATGGCGACTTGTAGACTTTGCTCTTCGTCAGCGGACGTTTGTATTGAAGGTCGAGCAGAGAATACAGTATGGACTTCATCTTCCGAGTCGCTGCCAAAGATCAATGTAGGAGCCGATGGTCCCGGCTTGTTGTGTTGGGGCGGACGCGAATAAACTATCTCCTCTTCCTCCTCAGTATCACTACCGAAGACATGGATGGTAGCGTTAGTTTTATTCTCCGGCTTGTGACACTTCTCTGTGTCTTCCAAATCCGGTAAGAAGTATTTGGCGTCTTCATATTTGCGGACCTCGTTCACAGAGAACGGGTTCAGTTCTCCCGTCACGGTATACTCGAAACCATCCATAAAATACTTCATACACTGATGTTGTGTAGAAGGGATGATGTTGTACTCGTGTAACCATGGTCGGCCGAGCAAAGCGTTGTAGCATGTCTTGGCGTCTATGACGTGGAACTTAATGTCCGTGATGAGTAGCCCGAAGCGTAGCGTCAGTATCACAGATCCAAGAGTCTTTGACGATTGGGAGTCGAACCCGGAGATGGTGATCTTGTCCCGAGTAAGGTGCTGGACGCTCATGCAGATTTCCTTCAACACCCGCACGTTGAGTAGGTTAACAGACGACCCGTTATCGATCAGGATTTTGCCTATCTTTATATCATGGCAGTATCCCGAGACATAGAGAGGGCGATTGTGTTCGCACGTCCCAAGTAGAAGGTCTTCATCGCCAAAAGTAACATCGGCCGTGTGCACTTCCTCCAATTCATCCTTCATCTTTTTCTCGGCCAGGCATGCTTGGAATTGTTCTGGGTCTTGGAGCGCCTTAATCAACGAATCTCTCGCCTCTTTTGATAATAAAAGGGCGTCAAGAATGCTGAGCTGTGAGGGCAGCTTCCTCAGATGTGCTAAGACGTTGTAATCCACCTTATTCTTCTTTGGCGGGTCTTTGGCAGCTAGCTCTTCCACCACTTGGTCATCTAAGACGATATCTTCAGAGGCCTTTTCTTTCCCTTTATCTTTTTTGTTCGAGGGTCCGAGGTTCTTTTCGGGCAGCGTGCGATTACGTAGCCGGATATTTTCGCAAACCTTCGATTCTTCTTCTTTTCTCGAAGCGGACTCTTTAAAGAGAGGGGCAAGTTCTAGCTCTTCATCAGAATCACTCCCGAATGTAGGCACTTGTGATCTACCGGTGTTAACCATGCAACAATCGCCAGCAGTTCTTTTAAGCCCTTCGGTCGTATTTCTTTGCTCTCGACGAGTTTTACGCTTTTCCCGCTTAAAGCGTTGTCGATGAGCAACATATCCTTGCCACCATCTATCGAATGCTTTGCACTCTTGAGTGGGGTGCGAAATCTTTTGATGATATAAGCAATAGGAGGGGTGCATTTCCATTTCACCAGTGATTTTTCCTTCAGAGGATGGTAGCTTCATGCCCATTGATATGGCCTTAGCAAACTTTTTCCTCATCTTGAATTGGCTTTTGTCGGTAGCGGAGGTGTTTAGCTCCAACGGGATCGTCTCAGCTCCTTCATCAAGTCGCTAGCGCTTGGCCCTTTCAAATATAGCCGCCTCGCGCTCCCGATCAGCTTTACTTTTCAACTGAACTTCATTAAGGAATGCGTCAATTACTTCATCTGATGGCCCCAGAACTTTTGGTTCAGGATCTGCCCCCAGCTTTTCGGTGCAAGGAGTCTCCTCATCGTTCGTGATCGAATGGGAAATCATATGACAGCTTGCCACATATTCCTCGGATTCATCCGATGAACTTTCTCCCTCATCTTCTTCTTGAAAGACGTGATTGAGGAACTCTTGGAGCGTAATGGGAGTCCGTATCTTTTGGTTGTATTCATCCAGCGCGTCAATTTGCTTTTGTAAGTCCGTGCGCTTGTCGCCAGGCTTCACGGGCTTCTTAGATTTCTTCTTCTTCTTTTTCGAAGATTTTGATGGCTGGCTGCAAGTGCTTGAACCACCACCATCGGGCTTTAGAGTTGGACGTGGCTTCAACATCCCTTCAATGACCTGCGGTTCCAACGGGTTCTTCCACTTGATCGCTGGACATGTCTGAAGATCGTTTAGCATCCTCTTTGTCTTGGCTGATAATACAACCTCCCAAGGAGCTTCTTCAATGACGGAGCATGTTGCCCCCGGCGTATTCATCCTCTTAGAGGTGAGGGGCTGCGGGGGATTCACCTTCCATTTGTCAGATAACGCGAACTTGCCCTGTCGGTACTGGTTTTCAAGCCAATTCTTGAAAACGTAGCAATCTTCGATCGGATGGCCTAGTACTCGATGATAAGGGCAGTAGTTGGGCTCGTTGACGTCACTTGGTTGTAACGGGCGTTTTGGATCCGGCAGATTTATGAGTCGGTTGCGCAACGCCAGCTCGAATAACCTCCTCGTTTTATCGCGGGGAAAGGAGTAAGAACGTCCTAGCCTCTCCTCAAGGGCCACGTATGGACGCGTATTATTTTGGCGAACAACCGTCTTCGAGTCGCTCGGTTGTTGTTGAGCATTAGCGAAAATGATCGCTTTTCCCTTCCCTTTGTCATTTCGGGAGTCCGGCTTTGGAAGAAGGGGTTTATGGCCCATCTGATCCATTTGCGCTAGCTTGTCAATCAAGGCCTGGAAGGTAGTCGGCCTGAAAAACATCATAAATTGCGAAATGGTTGCTTGCGGATCAAGGGTGCCCACAAACATACCCACTGCGGGAGCTTCTTCAATGCGCTGCTCGCACTTTGACCATAAATTACGCCACCGTATAGCATATTGGACCCATGTCTCACCTGGCTTTACCCTGGCGTTAATCAGTGCCGTCATCGGGGCACGTTCACTGGCGCTTGCAAAACGTTGAGTAAACAACAGCTCCATCTCTGCGAAGGTCTTGATCGAGTCGTTCGGGAGCTCAGAGTACCACTCGAACGCCGTATCTGATAAACCTCCAACAAACTGGCGAAGCAACAGCTTGTCGTCACCGCCGGTGTTGCCGCAGAGTGCCCTGAACTGGGCAACATGCTGGTGGGGATTGCCAGTCCCCTTGTATACATGGAACTTAGGAATTGTGTAACCGGGTGGGTACTTGATTTGGTCGTACCAACTTGGATATGGCCACCCCGTTTTTACGACCTGACCCGCTGCTTCCATCGCTTGATGGACCCGGATCTGCTGAGCTATGTGTCTGTCCAGATCGGCTTTGGAAATTGTCTCTTCTTTAGCTGCTGACAGAGCTGGCGGAGGATTTGACGTCTCTCCCCTATCGTCTTCAAGGATGATCGGGGGATCTTCAGCAGGTGGATCTTGTTGAATCATCATACCCACCATATCCTGGAACAGGAGGGCCATTTTCTTTATGTTGGCTTCCTGTTCCGCAGCTTCTTTATCCTTCTTCTCCAGTACGCGACGAAGGAATTCAGCGTCAGTTTCTTGTTCTTGACGCTCGTCCGAGGACGTTTCAGGGGTTTCTTTTGTCCCTGTAAGTGCGGCCATAGCGTTCATCATCTCTTGGAGCTTCTGCTGCTGCTCCTGAGCCTTGGTCACTGACCTCGTGTGCGGTCTATGACCTGTTGATATGCGGCTGTCCTCTTTACCAGACGCCATACAGACGGTATGAACTACAATGCCCCCAGACCTAGGGCGTTTAGGCTCACCATTTTTAATGTTTGCCACTGACGCGGGGATTTTCTCTGGCCTCCTTCTTTTGTGGGCCGTTGAAGTGGGCACCCTAGCGGTTATCACCTTTTGTTGCTTGACCGGGGGATTTTCTTCTTGCCGACCTTTCGACTTCTTCTGTTGGCGGAAGAAGTTAGGATCAATGACAGATTCTCGGACTCGTCGCCATGTCTTATAGATCCGGGAGGACAGCGATTGAAGAGGCTGCTCCGGCTTTTCTGCTTCCACGGCGATTTCTACCGGCGGAGTAGATCTTTTAAGGACCGCAGTTGGCGAGTTTTTGCGTACCCTATTCAACAGCTCAAAGCTGTTCCCGGTTGGAACAGCAGCGTTGACTTCCACCGTCGGATTTGGCGGAGTCATCCCAGAAGGGGAGTTGCCCTCAGCCCTCCTTATCCGGCGCCAGTGGCGTCGTCGGGCGCGACGAGTCGTCGGTATTGGCTCAGAGACAGAAACAGCTTCTTCTTGCCCCCTGCTTAGGTGTGGGGTGGTTGCCGGTGTCAGCCTGTTGAAGACTGATGTCTTTCGAGCAGCAAGAGTAGGAGTGGGAGTTGGGATGGTCAATCTTGCAAAGACCGATCTCCTAGCAGGAGAAGCCGCCTTGACGACTTCAGGAGCAGGTTTGGCTACTCTTTTTGGAATAACCCTTTCCGGGACTGCAAGCTTCATTGTGGGCTCATAGGAGTTTTGGCCCAGTCTGGAGAAGACCGAGGCACTGGTGTTGGGCGACCTGTTGAGAGGGGCCGCCGTAACTGAAAGTCGATCGAAGACCGACTTCTTAGAAGCTTCTTGTACGGGCACGGGGGTGCTGAAGCTTGTTGGCGGAAGCATAGTTCCAAAAAACAGCCACGTGGTGGCTTGAGTAATCTGCCCCACGGGCATGGTGAACAAAGAGGCCGCTTGGGGCCCATAGGTTATGCCCCCAGTTGAGGCCGAACGCGAGCTGCAGCTGCAGTTGGAGCACTTCGAACACGTTGAGGCCATCGATGCTTGACTTCTCTTCTGCACCGAGCAAGAGACCAAATCTTAGTAAACTTGAAATCTATAGGCAACCGTTAACAAACCACGATTGGTTCGCGAAGACGACACACGAAGTGTGGAGTGGAAAGAGGAAAAGGTCCTACGGGGCATGCCAGAATCTGTTCCCCTCCGAAAGACGGCGCACAGGACCGCGATGTCCTGACGCTGAGATTCGGGGCAGATGCTATTTGGTTTTATCCATCCACCTCTCCGAAGATGCCAAGTTAATTTATGGCATCGTGTATCGGAGGTTTAGACGGATGCGGCCGATGTAGCAGATTTCGTCAGATTCCCCCTCGCTTGAGGGGTTTTTGATTGTGGGGACGCTCTTCCCTGTAGGCGCAAGCCCCTGCAGTTAATTACGCTACCGCATCGCGGTAACAACTTTCTCCTTCTCCAGAATTTCACTTCGTGTCGTGTGTGTTTGTTTTGTTTGTGGTTGCCCGTGGATTGTATACGGAGACTGAATAATGTCGTCGCCCGTAGGACGTGGATTAGTCCAAATCCGTATTTACTTAGATTTGGGTTTGGTGTTTTTAGTTTAAGGATGCATTAGCCACGTTGCGGCTAAGATCAACTTAAACGTTCGTTAAGGATACGTTAGTCCTGTTTGAGACTAAGATCAACTTAACGTAGTGATTCATTTAATATATGGCCGTCAGGACTCGTCACCTCTCTGACGTCGTTGAAGGATTACAATGGCGGATGTCAGAGGAGTTCAGAGATGTACCCTTGAACCAAGGTTGATTTGGAGTTTTATCGTTCATTTGAGTGTTTAAGGATACATTAGCCGTGTTTGGGGCTAAGATCAACTTAAACAGGACCGTTTAGATCCGGCAAAAGAGCATTTGGAGGCTCTATTGTTCCAGTTTAGGGACGTAGTGGTCCATAGGTAGTTTAGGGACGTTGCGGTCCATGCTCCAGTTTAGGGACGTGGTGGTCCATGCTCCAATTTAGGGACGTGGTGGTCCATCATTAGTTTAGGGACGTCTCGGTCCAATATTAGTTTAGGGATGTCTCGGTCCAATATTAGTTTAGGGATGTTTCGGTCCACGAGTTTAAGGACCCCGCAGTCCATATTCATGTGTGGTCGTTGGGACCCGTCGCCTCTCTGACGTCGTTGAAGGATTACAACGAGAGGTGTGAGAGGAGCTCGGAGATGTACCCTCGAACCGGATATAAATTGATTTAAGGGAGCAATCTCGCTCAGTCAATTTAATTTGAGGACTTACGGCCATGATTGGGCTAAGTCCAGTTGAAAAGTATTCAGTGCCTTTTATTTGTTTTTGGTCTGTTAGACCTGTGTTAGGGCTTGGCCCATTTTTAAATAATGCATTGCATTATTTTCTATTCTTTTGTTTGGGCTCTGCCTATAAAAGATGCAGAGCATCAATTTATTTTGGGCTCTGCAAGGCATCTGCATAGCATTTTTATTATTTAGTTTGGGCTTTGCCCATTTATAAATGATGCAGAGCATCAATTTAATTAGGCCTGTTTGTTCTTTTAATTGGGCCTGGCCCTTCAGAAAATGCATTGCATTTTCAGGCACTTTGCGCCAATCAGAGAGCGCAAGCGCTTGTGATGATGACACGTGTCATGCAAGCGCAGTGCGCTGCGCTTGCGCTGCTGACACGTAGCGCACCTTGGTAAGTTGCGCCAATCACAGAGAGCAAAGCTCTATCTCAAAGCTCATAGCGCAAGTGATTCAGATGCGGACACGTGGCGCTTTCCCAAGAGCGCAACAGCGCAGTTTGGAAGTGCAAAGCACTAAGAATCTTTTAGATTCAAGAACAGAAGTGCAAAGCACTATTTGATTTCTTGATCTAATTTAGATCAAAGAAAAATAAGTTTTTCTTTTTATTTCAAGAACCAGAGGTTCATAAAAGTGCAAAGCACTATTTTTTTATTTTTGTTGTTTTCTTGTTTTAAAGAACCAGTGGTTCATAAGAAGTGCAAAGCACTGTTTATTATGTGAAGATCATTGATCTGGTTTTTAGATCAATGATTTATTAAAAGAGATTTCTTCTCTCTCGTGAAGGTTTTTACCTTTTTCTTTGGAATTTTCTCAGAGTTCTCTCTCTGTTTGAAGCTCTTGACCTTTTTCAAGAAAATGTTGATGCCTTTGAATTGAGGCTTGGGGTCCTTTTTATAGTGCCCATAAATTAGTTAAATTTGTTAAAGAAATCTTTCTCTGAGTGATTTGGGGAATTTTCCCCACCGTTGGATCTTTGATCCAAGGGCTTCTGTTTTACAGAAGAAAATCTTCTTGTTTTAAAAAGAAAAGAAAGATTTCTTTAAAATCTTTATTCTGTTTGGCGCAAACGCCTCAGCGCGTGACACGTGTCGCGCAGCGCACAACGCAACTGCGCTAGCGCATCTGCGCTGACACGTGTCGCGCAGCGCAACGTGCAGCGCAACTGCGCTAGCGCATCTGTGCTGACACGTGTCGCGCAGCGCAGTGCTTACGCAACTGAAGCGTTGCTTCCTTTAATTTTGCTTAAAATAGAGCTTTGCTCTGATTGGGTGCGCCTTCTTGGGCGCTGCGCTGACGTATCAGCGCCTGACATGTGGCGCGTTGCGCCCGAGATTTGAAGCGTTGCTTCAAAATTTTGAATTTTGAATTTCAACAGAGTTTTGCTCTGATTGGGCGAAACAAACATTTAGGAAATTCACAATATCCCTGTGGACCGACCCGTACTCACCGGCTAGCTACCAAGCGACGCCGTTCTTGATTGTGGTAATATTATTTTTGATCTAAAAATCTTTCAAATCAAATGGCGCCGTTACCGGGGATGGCGTGTTATTTTGTTTTTGCAATTTTGGGTTAATATAAAATTAAAAAAATCATAAAAACTGAAAATTAAAAAAATATAAAAATTTATCATCTTTTATTTTGTGAAGGGTATTTTTCGTGTGAATTTTGCAGGACCGCAGAACAAATTCAGATCTGGAAAAATCCAGAAATCGAAACAGAAATCTGAAGATCTGAACAACAGAGGAATTCCACAACAGAATAACAGAAGAAGGTTGGAAGGTCAATTCAATAGGGAGACCGCGGAACCGCCACAATTGCTTGCTCCCGCCGCTGAAACGCGGTGCGTTGGTGACGTCAGCAAAATTTGGAGGGCTGATCCTCTTCTTCCACCGCGGAACCGCCGCGCTACCACCTTTCTGGCCGCGGAACCGCCGCTCCCTAGTCGATTCAGCGCTTGAAAAAAAATCTATGTGAGCTTTCTCTCTCCTCTTCTGCATATCCCAATATCTCCTCTGTCAAATCTCCTGCAGGATTCTTCGCGCTAAAATCTCTCCCCTTTCCAATAATTGATCTTGTGCAGGATTCTTTGCGCCGCGCTAAAAACATAAAAAAATTTGATTGCAAGTGATTGTTACTGCTTTGCATATTTTTAATCGGACTTTAAGGGGCTTGAGACCAATCCAGATTGGGTGGGGATTTCATCACCCTTCCCAAAACCCCAGAAATCACATAAGGCATATTGCATTAACCATTATTTAATTAAAAAATACTAGACTCGGTCCTAAGGACTTCGCGCTCACTAGGACAAAGGACTAGTTGTAGGCATTGGCCGCTGATCCTAACCTGACTTTGTGGTGTCTAGGCAAGTGTGTCTAAGGCGAGTGGTTACTTAATTAGGGCCACTACTTGTAGTGGAGAGCCTCCCACTCACCTGGCACTTACCTGGTCGCAATTGGCGGTGAAGAGGCGGTTTGAGGTCCTATTTCTAGCCTTTTGGAACAGTTAGGAGCTGTCTAGTTGACCTAGGTGACCCTAGATCTAGGCCTGATTGTGTATTTGTGGTTGATTGAAAGTGTGTCTAAGCCCTTTATCGAAAATTTTTGCAAAAAGCTCCACATATAAAAAAAAGAGGAAAATTTTATAAAAACTTTCAAAATTTTGTCGCTAAGAAATCCGTGCACCCTACATTCTTTTTCTTCTCCTTTCTTACATCATGGGTACCCCACTTCACAAATCTCTTGCCGAACTTTGGTACCATGAACTAAACTTTGCTTCGTACGCGAATTGTTTCGGTCGAATTACGGACGACCCCTCCGTGCCCAAAATTTCTTTGAAAGATCGAATAGAAGCTTCTAGGAGAAATAGTTCGACTCCGCAATCCACTTTGTAGCAACCGTGTCAACCTTCACCACCTTCTTACGTTGATACTCCTTTTTCAAGTCCTATTGTAACTCCAAAACCCATGTCTATTGCTGAGCATATTGAACAATCTCGTAACCGATCTTTCACTCCTCTCAACACATCCAGTTCTTGGGATCAACAAGTCCATTCACCTTTTTATCCAAATGTTGATCCTACTTCTGTCCAACCATCCAATTCCTACCAGTCCTACCCGACTTTCCCACCTTCACTAGACATTGCTTCTACACAACCATTTGGGAGTTTCATGTATCCAAACAATTTTGAATCTTTTACCCAAACCCCTTCACAACCCATGTCTAGTTTAGAACAGTCGTTGGAGGCTTATATGGTAGCGACAAACCAAATGATTAGGAATGTGGATGCGTCCATGGCCGCCCTTATGCAACCTAGTGATCCGGTAGCTAGTTTCCAACTAGCTCCAAAAATTCCAATGTATGATGGGGCGGTTGGACAGATTGATAATTTGAGTGGAGAAAGTGAGTTAAACGCCCTTCCAAATCAAACCTACTCATCACCAATTGAATCCCACGACTCCGGTTTTGAATATCTATCAAGTGCTCCAAATGATTAATGAGTTGTGTGACTTTGTAGTGATTGATTTGCCAGATTGTGAAGAATCCCTTTCGAGTGAAACCATACCTAATCCTTTTGAACTTTACACCTTCACTCTAGAGCCTAAATTAATTGATATCCATGCTTTTGATGAGGTGTCTAAAAAAATTGATTTTCACTTGATTGAGAATATTGACGCTGGGAAAATTTTAGATGATGAACCCGTAAATTTGACTGAAATTTTATCTCCAATTCATCATCCCGAGTCATTAAATGTTTCTCCCGAACTTCATATGCGTCTTGATTTTGATGATAATTGCATGGATGGGATAACTTTCGAGGAGAATTTTGATGATAGTATTGAGGATAGTATTGAGGATGAACCATTTTTTTTAATGTGTCGGATTTTTCAATTCATCCTCCTGAACCTTTAACTGTTATACTTCCTAAATCAACCCCCCTCCTTTCCATCGTTCCGACCACACCAAAGATCACGCAGGAGGACTGTGAGTTTGAAAAATTTCTGTTCAATCACAGCACATTTGACGCCACTAGTGCGTTCCTCCTTCAATCTGACACTCTTCTCACAGCCGATACCGATTACGAGTGCTTCAATTTTTCGGACGATTTTGAAAACTCACCGCCCGAGTTTGAGTCCTTTGAATTTTCAGATGAGTTAGTTGAACCATCAAACTCGGTTGCTTACAGTCAATTCGAACCATTGATGGAATCCTTCGAGTTCGAGACAGTTTACTTCGGTGAGAATCAGACTATCCCTGAATCACTCCCTTTCGTCCTTTCCATCGCTTCGACCGTGCAATAATCCGTCACGCTTCCATTTTCAATGGATGGTTTACCAAGTTCAGCGTACCCATGTTTTCTTGCTAATCTTGAGGAATTTGACCCTATTTCTCGACGAGTTGATAGATTAGCACAATCGCTTTTAGCACATCGGTCATCACAAGTTGTGCTAATTTATTCACTCGATTTACACCCTCAAGTTCGTACTACACTTCTTTCTCTTTTCCGCCATTCTTCTACTCCACCGAGACCATATTCCACCCTGCTTCCCATACGGTCTCGTGTGTTTCTCAACTTCTTTCTCTACACCCCATTCTTTCACCAACCCTACCATTATCACGATAGAATTTTTGAATGGTTGGTGCTAACCTTTGGCCTGTGTAAGGCCTTGTTTAGTTTGGGGAGGACCTTGTTGTATATATGTATATATATATATATTTGTTTTCTTTTTCTATTAACAATAAAAAAAATAAAAAAAAATAAACAGGGGAGTGCCGACAATTTTAACCCTCTTGGTATAGTCTGACAGTGAGGATACTGTTAAGTTTAAGTTTGGGGGTATGCTCGGTAAGCCTTCTTCCTTCGCATTCATATGTATATTTTTGCATTTGCAAACTTATTTTAAAACCTATAAAAAATTGAAAATTTTAAAAATTATAAAAATGAAAGTATTCAATTTTGGGAATAATTGACTTGAGTTTTACAAAAAGGTTAACTAGCTAGGAACAATTAGATCTTAGACTTAGTAAATTAAAAACGCTAAAAATAACCTTTTTTAAAATTTAACGGTAGAAAGTATATGTCTTTGTAGTTTATTTAGAAATAGGCGAATTTCGAGTTGACTTCTTGGGCTAAGTTAAAATAAGGGAAGAGTATTGATATTTTTATTAAAGTATAAGTTTGAAAAATAATTCCTAAGTTTAAGTCTAAATTCTGAAAATATATACCCTACAAATTTCACAAACACGAACCTTGAAACTTGGAATAGTAGAAGAGACCTTGAAATGCTCTTGTCTAAAGTCCTTAGTATAAAGGGAAATAAAATAAAAATACAAGTGTGAATAAAGAGATAATAAAAAAAATGAACACTGGTTTTTGTGATTACTTAATGCTGCATTAATAGAAAAAATATTTAGCGAGGGTGCTTCATCACCTAGTGCCTTAGACCAACTGGTTTGGGAGTCGCTGCTAAAGCCTTAGGTATTGCAAGACTAGGAATTACGCTTTAATGTGCAAACACATCTCATAATCGGTTGTTGGTATCTTAAAAAGTATTAACGGTCGCATGAAGGATGTGTGAGCGAAATTCATCTAAAAATTCACTTATTAAGAAGTTCTTTGAACGACGGACAAGAGCATGATAGCTTGATTTGAATTTCCAAGTGTAGGGGTGACATATACACACACGTAGGGGTATCTGATTGAGGTTTAGATAAGAGATAGGAATGAAGAATAGGACTTGTATATTTAGTAGAGATGATAAAAATTCCTAAGTTGAGATAGAACCCTAGAAGGAAAGCTTAAAAGATGCCAAAAGCTAAGTAAATTCACAAGAATATATAAAATCTTAAGATAAATGATAAGGAAGCGTGAAACATACGGGTGGATAATTTATGAGTCGAAGATAATAGACTTCCTTGTTGGAAAACCTAATTGGAGAATAAAAGTCAATGGGCCTAATTGATAGGATTTTATGGATAGTATCCGCTGAAAACCCTCAGGAGACAACACTCCTCCTACTAGGGACACCTAGAGGTTTAACGGCTTGTTGCACGAGCTCAGTGCAATCACGATTCCCTGCGAAAGTGAGGTTAGAATTTTGTTGAGAATAAAACTAGGTTTGCTCGAGGACGAGCAAAAAATAAGTTTGGTGGTATTTGTTCATACTATAATTTTGTATTATTTTATTCCCCATTCTTATTCAGTTTACAAATAAACAGGTGGTTTTGACCCATGTCTGCTACATAGTTGCAGGTAACAGGTTCTCGGAACAAAAACAGTGAAATTGATAAAAAAAAACGATACAAAGTGAGGCTACGACCAATAAATGGAAGAATCTTGATCAAGCCTACAGTTGGAGAATAAATGAAGATCAGTTCACAAAGTACAAGGCAGCGCATGGTTTAAGACTTCGACACGAAGCGAATGGTAAAATTCCACTACATTACTCACTGTAGAGATCTGGAAGAGAAATAGAAGATATTCTGAAGAACCAACCAAAGAAATAGGAAGACAAATAAGACCAGAAGCAGCATAGGAAAAACCACCCAACAAGCCTCCTACTTGGCCGCGGAACCGCAGCTAAACCTGGCCTATGGCCGTGGTTCCGCGGCCGTGCTAAGCCCGTAGTGGCAAGAATTTTCCTTAATGTCTGGCGGCGCGTTGACTAGTCTTCCTAGGGGTATTTTTGTAATAGCAGATGTGCGAGTCGATTGTAACCCTAGCGTTTCTATCCTCTATAAATAGGAACTCTAAATCTTGTATTAGGTTATGCCTCTTCTTGTGCCTCATTTCATCTATCTAAATTCAGATCTGTAAATTTCTGTAAAGAAGGAAGATAGCATCAAATAAAAATTAGGAGTAAGTTTTCTTTCTCTTTGCCCTAGTTAAATTTTATTTCCATGCCCTAGGTAATTTCTTTCTTGCCCTAGTTAGATTTTATTCTCTGCCCTAGTTAATTAGTATAGATCATGTTTTTCAATTCCCTAATGAGCGAGTAGTCTCCTCTCTTGTTAGGGTTAGATTTGGGGAAGGCTTGAGAGATGAAGATCTCTCACCCCTTTCTTGCCCATCACACGTTTTTATAGGACTCCATGCATGCACACACCGCTCCCTATGACACCCTATCCCATGAGGTAGCGGTGATACCGTAGTATAAACGACCGGTTGGGCGTGTTTTCCATGGAGGTTAGGGTAAGAATTAAGAAAGGAAGGACAAGAATCCAGAGGAAGAAACACCGTTTCTTCCCGATGGTACTAATCCACTTTATTAATTGTTACCATAACACCTCATAGATCTTAAATAGGGCATAGAAAGCGGTGAGGAATATTGACTTTCCAAACTTAACCTAAACCTAACCCTAGCAAGATTTAATCTAGATCAGTTTAGTTTTTAGATTTAATCAATCCGACACTAATCGGAATTAACTCGTTAGAACATTTAGGAAATTCACAACATCCCTGTGGACCGACCCGTACTCACCGGCTAGCTACCAAGCGACGCCGTTCTTGGTTGCGGTAATATTATTTTTGATCTAAAAATCTTTCAAATCGGTGGGTTCACTTGCATCGTGACCATCATTGTACCTTTTATTTATATTCAGTTTTATCTAGTAAAACTACATCAACCAGACTTGTATATTTATGATACTTAGAGGCCAGTTGTATATTCTTTCGACCTTAGAGTCGCGCGTTGTATTATTATGATTTTCTTGATGATTTGAGTTTCCTTTTGAGTTTTGATCCTCGCCCTTCGGCGTTGTATATTATATTGCTTGCGTGGTTGTGACCGTCAATTGACGAAGAGCTAGCTCCCGCTTGGGGATGCTTTTATTCATATTATGCATGTTGTACGCTTTTGGGGCCAGTATTTACAAAGGAAACTCTGCCGAAATTTTCAGAAAAGAATCGAGATTTTAAAATGCAATACTTCGACTTATGTTATTTAAAACCACTTGTTTTAAAACATGTTTTCTTCACTTCTTCTTTTAAAATGGTTTAGATTTCTGGGATTTTGGCTTACTTTAATTAGATGGGGTCCTATAGGCTTCATATGATTCAAGTGCCAGTCATGTGCCATTTCGGGTCGTGACAAAGTTGGTATCAGAGCGCTAGGTTAACCTTGGTTCGAGTCTATGTTTGACTATGCGGAGCCTAGGGCGTTTGTATATATACGGAATCTAGGCTTGACCTTACGGAACATAGACTTAGTCAAGGGGATATTAGACCCGAACTTTCGTTGCGTAGGTTGACCTTAGTTGATGGAGTAGGTGACTTAAGAAGAGTGACGTACCGTGTGTATATTCCGCGGCATATTTACGATATGCTACTCCGCTTAAGAAGCCTTAGGATGTACATTTCCTTGCACATCATTATATTCATTCCAATGATTTATCCTTATCGATATTGGTTTATGGTTTTTGCTGCCACGATTACACGGGCAGAGAGAGCTATGGCTAGAGTTGCGTCAGCATGAGCTCGTCACGGACGAGGACTGACCAGGGCGTGATTCCAGGGACATACGATTGAATAGAGGTATCGTTTATTTGTGTATTCGCGCTATGAGCGTTTGATGGATCGCTTTTACAAGAATTCTCGGACGTGCAGATCAGCACCAGAGGATCAGGTTACTGCTAGAGACCAGCCAGAATGTGATGACCGTCGATGCACCGATTATTTGATGATTGAGGCACTGTTCAGCGTACGGACAAATGAGCCAGTTGTTGCTGCGAATGACAAGATATCGCCCCAGATGTTTGGAGCTATTGCCGCACGAGTTGTACTTAGAGATATGATAGAATATCGCTAGTCACCTAAGGAGGAATGACTAGGACATGTGATTCGTCGCCTACTATGATGCGAGGTCATCAGATTGATTGATTCCAGTTAGAGACGACTTCACGTAGGTACGTTGAGAGTCGATAGAGACGATCGAATATGAGGAACCCATTTTTCAAGTTTAAAGTATTCGGAAAAACATGCAAGTAATTCTATGGACCCTCTAGAAGAATGAAACCCTAACTCGATATAATGACCATGAGAACGCTTTGAAACCTTAGGGTTTACGGCAGTTCCGCGGTGCCATTGATGGGGCTTGGGTTTGCCCTTCTACGGTTGGTTCACAGGTACTGTGGTATGTACTGGAATAGTATTAAACTGTACTCAACATGTTGTGCTCTTGGGGGATTATAGAATTTTGACGAATCGATCGAAAGGTTCGACGTCATTCGGATATCATGTGATGGGATACATTGCTTGGGAGACTCCAGATACGAGTATAGCCGTTGGAGCACAGTCCATGCAGCCACGTGGAGACGAGTCCGAATCAGTCGAAATTAGAGAAAAGTGGAGTAAGAGGTTCATACGAGATCGTGATGAGATGACGTTCCACTCCGCTCACACCAGAGATGTGATACGCATGCAGAGGCGTTGTACATGGATATATCTTCCAGAAGGAGTCGCGATGAGTATGCAGCCGTTCCGGAATAAGAAATAGATTTAGTAAAAGATGATAACTTCCGGGAAGTTCAGCAGAAACGAGATTTGGGAAAGTCTTCGACAGAACCTTTCTGGATTACTATACGAGCAGATTTGGACCCAGGATCGGTCATATTACGCACACCCAGTAGGCCAGAGTTCGGCATCGTCGACGAGACATGTTATGAGTGATCATGACAGTTGACCAGAGATCTTTAGGGGACGTGCTTGAGCGGGACTATTTCCGCCATCTTTGATTTTGATATTTTGGGTGATTTATTTGTATGATTGAGATTTTGTGCACCACAGTTGCACTTGACTTCGATTTGATTCGAGATGTTGATTTTGATTTCATACCTATGTTATGCATGTGATTTGACTTATGCTTTCGGCATAGTTTGCATGCACTTTTAGTATTTTGATTTGATTTTGTGCACTCTGATGCATATGGTTGTGAGATTACATACCACGGTATACCTGATATGGATTTGGATTGAAATGTGTTGTATACCGTCGATTTCGATTGTGATATTTGATATTTGTTTTCGTGCACCTTGTGCACTGGATTTGGATTCTTGCGCATACTTGGACGCTTGATGCGATTTTGGTGCACACCAGATGCACTAAATCGAGATTCTTCGTGCATATCAGATGCACCTGTTTATTGCTGTCAGGCACACCCGTTGCCTTTGACAGGTGTTTCGTGCACACCCGTTGCACTTAGATTTTGCTTCTGTGCACATGTATGGCACATTCATGGATTCGATTTCCGTGCGCACCAGACGCACGTGGCATTCTTATATATATTTTGGGATTGATTTTGAGCAGTATGTTTTTATGACATTTACTATTTGGTATAGTAGCTGAGCAGGACTAGCCCGAGGACAGTACCTGAGCATATTGTTGCATGCATTGATAGTTATCGAAGGGATTTCCAAAAGGGAGCTATAGTCTCAGTATTTACCTACGTATCCGAGATGACATGAAACTATTTTACAAAGGAAACCCTTCTAAATTATTTTTCAAAATGACGGGACGTATATGTTAAACAAAGGATATGTATATATATATATATATACATATATAATTATTTTCTTACAATAAACGTCCGCCACTGTGCCGCGATATGCGCATCGCACAACAATATGAAAGGTTTGGCATGCATTTCCTTCAGATGTTTTGACGAGTTTACACCGACGCATACTATGTATGCGTTATAGTTTCGATGTTTATCCTGTCGGTTTTCGTATTGGACTTTGACTTTGGCGTTTTCACCATAACTCCGATAATTGCGGGATGCTTGACGGAGTTTGGATTTTGGTATATATACTCGTTTTTCATGCGCATGCATTGCGCTGCGATGTGTTTTATGTATTTATGATTACGGAGCCCCGACGACGAGATCATTTTACTGAAATGTTTTAGTATTTGAGGGATTTAAATTTAAATTCGGGGACCGAATTTCTTTAAGGGGGAAGACTGTAACATTTCAAAAAAATAAAATATTATTTTTGGGAATTTTTATAATAAAATAATAAATATTATGAATATTTAAATAATGCGGTATAATTAAATACCGATAAAGTGGAAAATAATTGGAAAATTATAGGAATTTCTGAAATGAGGACGTTTTATGTGATTTAAGCAAATTATGAAATTTTATAATTTATTATATACAATTTTAATGCTAATCGCGATTAAATATCACTAATCTTGCTTTAATCCGGATTTGTGCACATGACATGCACCATGTCATTTTTTTACACTTGTTACATTTTCCTCCATGGCTTTTCTTTTGTTTTGTTTTGGTTTTAATTGAGAGAAAAGAGAAGAGAAAGAAAAGAAAAGGAAAAGAAAAAGAAAAAGGAAAATGATAAAGAATTAGGCATGGGCATGAGAGAGAGAGGGTGAGGGGTCATCTTTGACCATGTCTATTCTCCTTCTTCATTTCTCTCCCCCTTCATCTCCATGGAAGCCCTCTCCTTCATCCCCTCTTCACCTCCTCAAAACACCATGGAAAACACCCCAAAACATCATCCCCTTTTCATTAAAAATGTTCATAAGCTCACTAGATACACTTTGGACCAAGAAAGCAAGGATTTTGGACACTTGGGCAACCCAAGAAATCTCTTGAGTTGCCAAACGAGGTAATTTCTCCACCATTAGAGTTGTATTACATCCACCTTAGCTTCCATATATGTTTAGAAGTGTTTAAATGTTGTTTAGTGAGGTTTGGAAATTCCTAGTTAGGGTTTGAAGGATTTGTGAGTTGTAATGGTGTAATTGAGGTTAGTAGAGGCTATACAACCCCTGTGGTGATGGTATTATGGACTAAACCATAGACTTAAACCCCAAGCCCCAACCTTAGAAACCCCGATATCGGGAATTTGTGGAAATTGTGAGCTTATTTAGAGATCTGCTAACACCCGGGGACACTAGGAATTATTTAGCAAACACAGGGAGTCATGCAGGCACCTAAGAAGCTACCACTGAAACCCTATCCCCAAACCCCCTAACCAGGCCGCAGATTTAAGCATTTGGGCAGAAAATTGCGGCCTTGGTACTCCCAAATTGATTCGTGCTTGGTCCAGGGCTTTATCTCTAGTAAAATAGACCCTCCATGTATGCAAAATTGACTGATTTCACCTGGGGTAAAATCTGGGACTATTTTCTTGAGTTGCAGCATTGTTTTATGGCTTCATTTTAACTTGGATTTTAGTATTTGGGTTTGACTCGGTCGATTCACGTTTATACGTCAATCATCGAGAGTTGTTAGTTATTCTTGCATGTGTAGTCCGTAGGTTCTAACCTATAGGATTTTAGCGTGTCGTTTCGGTTTTGAATTGGATTTTTTATGCGACACGATATATGTTGACATGTAGGTACCCCCACGTGGATTTCAAGATGACGAGGAGAGCGTGGCGTCATCGACTCCAGCAAGCGAGGATCAAGATGAGTAAATATATGTAACAACCCTAATTTTCCTATACAAATTTTTTTCAAATATTTTTTTTTTCAAAACCCATAAAGGGGTATTTTAGCCTGAGAATAAGTTATAAGTAATTATTTTGCTTTTTAATTACATGTTAAAAGAATGTAACAACTCCATTTTTAGTATACAAAATTTGCTTAAAAATTAATGTATACCCGGGATATTTACATTTTCCGTCACTATTTTAAGTAATTAAATTGCTCCATAATTAAAAGAAGGAGCTTGTAGCTCATTGGTAATAGCTTGCACTGCTGAACCAAGCCACCAGAGTTCAAATCCTATGCCCCACATTATTTTTAATATTTATTTGTTTTAAATTTTATAGAAGCCCAACAGTTCACACGAGATAACTCCCAAACTTTCTACTAAACCTGAAAAACTAAATGCACCAGAGCCTACCCCCGGCGACCCCCCACCTTCTGAGACCCCGACTCAGCCTGACTCGGCCGGTGGACCGGCAGACTCGGGCCGGTGCCGCCGGCCGGACTGGGCCGGTCGGCCGAGTCATCAACAGAGAAAAAGTGACCCTTCACCTCCTCATACCCCCTGCACACTCCAATTTATGAGATCGGTTCCAGAGAGCACATTAACACCAATTTACTTCAATTTTTAATGATTTTTATACCTTTTTACATTTTTTAATTAAAACCCTACACCTACCCTAACCCTAGCCTAACCTTATAAATACCACACTATCCTTTACCATCTCACCCTAAAATTCTAAGCCCACTCTCTCAAAATTCCATGAATCGTGTGTACTTTGAAAACGAGCGAAATGCGAAGCTCCGGCGAAAACTACGACAAACTTTCGGCGATCGTTTTAGGAACTACCGGCGACGACGCAACACATCGGCGATTCCCCTGCTTCCATCTCACCCTTTTGTGTGACCTAAAACCCGTAAGTCCCTTTTCTATCTATCTCTTCTATCTAAAAATACGGATTTACAAAACCCGACGGAATCGGAACAAATCCGATTTCCGATTCGGTTTCTTTATAAAACTCCAGTTCTCTTTAACATAATTATGCTTAAACTCCTTCATGGTGACCATTAAATACTAATCAACCAAATTGATCAAGTTTCATTTCATAAAATGATGGCTATTTCAATTTATCGTATTTTTCACTTAAATACCATATTGTTTCAATTCTACATTTAACCCCATTAAACTTGCTATACCTTTAAGTAGATCACGAGGTAACGACCTACCTCCCCACACACTCATACGCAACATAACACGATACCCTGAAGAACCTAGAATACGGGAAAACAAACATTTTCATTTAAATACACTTTACTTAATAAAACCATTTCTAAAAGATTTAGTATTGATACATATTTATAAATAAATACCACTTATTATGAAAATAGGATAAGGTTGTGGGCATCAGTCGTTTATCTAAACCTGACTTTAGGGTTTCTAGGCTAGGCAAGTGAGAAAGGTAACTTTAAAAGGCCCGTCTTACGGTGATTCGTGAGCGGATCCCTCCTTTCTTCACTTGTACTTACCTGGTCACAATTGGCGGTGAAAAGGCGATTTGAGGTATCTCACAACTTGTCGCTTTGGATCAATTAGGAACAGTTTAGTTGACTTAGGAGACCCTAGAACATATAATACGGGAAATTGACATCTTTACAAATAAATATCATTTACTTAATACAACCGTTTTCTAAAAGATTTAGTATTTATACAAATCTTTGCAAAGCGCCGCTACAACCCATTTTGGGGAACCCGTTCGGGATGGTCCAGATTATCGCACATCCTCGGGCTTAGAAGTGCGAGATTCAGACCTCCGCAAGGAGCATTCGGTCTCGAAAGATTTAAAATACGACATCTTACGAAAATGAGAATTTTAGAATATAAAATATATATTAAAATTAATTTTGTATAAATATATGTATATTTATCCTTAAAATACCTATTTTTTTATGATATAAATATTCCACTTTTTTCAAAATCACAAGAATCAATCGTACACTAAAATACCATGAATTCCATACAATACCAATATTACAAATAAACACCTTCTATTATGGAAATAAGATATTTTCACTAGAAATATCACAATATGAAATCTACAATCATTACAACTCTAAAGACGATTAATAAATATTTGAGGTGTATTTTGAAAAGTATATAAAAGTATTTTTACATAAAACCCCCTCAAGTTCTATAATTTACCCTAAGAACTCTAGTAAATATAGGTTTAAGCGGGACCAATGTTCCCCTCCGAACGGTGACCAAGACGACGTAGGGACGTCTCGCCTGAGATTCGGGGCAGATACTATTTGGTTTTATCCGTCCACCTCTTCGAAGATGCCAAGTTGATTTATGGCACCGTGTATCGGAGGTTTAGACGGATGCGGCCGATGTAGCAGACTTCGTCAGATTCACCCTCGGTTGAGGGGTTTTTGATTGTGGGGGCGCTCTTCCATGCAGGCGCAAGCCCCTGCAGTTAATTACGCTACCGCATCGCGGTAGCAACTTTCTCCTTCTCCAGAATTTCACTTTGTGTCAAGGGTGTTTGTTTTGTTTATGGTTGCCTGTGGATTGTATACGGAGACTAATTTATGTCGTCGCCCGTAGGACGTGGATTAGTCCAAATCCGTATTTTCTTATATTTGGGTTTGGTGTTTTGGTTTAAGGATACGTTAGCCCTATTTAAGGCTAAGATCAAGTTAAACTTTTGTTAAGGATACGTTAGCCTAATCTCCAGACTAAGATCAACTTAGCGGGATCGTTTGGATCCGACAAGAGAGCAATTGGCTCTATTGTTTAGTTTAATGACATTGCGGTCGATTCCCAGTTTAGGGACATGGTGGTCCATCATTCCCATTTGGGGACGAACATTAGTTTAAGGACATTTCGGTCCAACGATCCCATTTTGGGACGAATATTAGTTTAAGGACGTTTCAGTTCGCGAGTTTAAGGACCCCGCAGTCCGTATCAATATGTGCTTGTCGGGACCCGTCACCTCTCTGAAGACGTTGAAGGATTACAATGACAAATATCAGAGGAGTTCGGAGATGTACCCTTGAACCGGGTGTAAATTGATTAAGTGAGCAATCATACTCAGTCAATTTAATTTGAGGACTTACGGCCAGTATTGGGTTAAGTCCAGTTGAAAATGTGCAACATTTTATTTGCATTTGGCCTATTAGGCTTTTATTAGGGCTCTGCCCCTGCACTGCATTTTATTCTGTCCTGTTAAGCTTTTTAAATTGGGCTCTGTCCTCTTTTTTATAATGCAGAGCATTTGTTTTGGTCCATTAGGCCTCTTAATTGGGGCTCTGCCCTTTAATAATGCGCTGCATTAATTAGTCTGACAAAGCGCCACGTGGCTTGTCAGGCGCTTTGCGCCAATTGTGGAGCACAAGGCGCAAGTCCATGTGGAGGTAACACGTGTCACGCTCTGGTGAGCGCAAGTCTGCTAGCGCAGTGCACTGCGACAGTGTGCTGCGCTGTTGCGCTGCTGACACATGGCGTGCTCTGATGGCTTGCGCCAATTCATGAGAGCAGTGCTCTGTTTTAGAAGCGCACAGCGCAGTCTGTTCTGGGGCTGACACGTGGTGCTCTCTGGTGGCTTGCGCCAACCCGAGAGCAAAACAGTGCAATTTTTTCAAGTGCAGGACACTGTTTAGTATCTTGATCCGATTTTGGATCAAAGAAGAGAATCTTTTAAGATTCCAGAACCAATGGTTCATCAAAAGGCAATGCCTTTATGTAGATCAAATGATATGATAAAGAAGTAAATTACTTCTTTTCATTAATATTATCATTTTTTATTGAAGATCTTTGATCTTGTTCTTAGATCATTGATCTTTTCAGAAGAAAATTCTTCTTTTTCTAAAGGTTTTACCTTTTTCTTTCTTTCTTTCTGAATTCTTCTCATAGTTCTTAGAAGAGCTCTGTGAATTCTTTGTGTGCTAATGTCCTTTAGACTTGGAGTCTAGGGGGCTTTTTATAGTGCCATTTGATTTGTTAAATCAGTTGAAGAGATCTTTCTCTGAGTGATTTAGGGATTTTTCCCTACCGTTGGATCTTTGATCCAAGGGTTCCTGTTTTACAGGAGAGAATCTTATTGTTTTAATAAGATCAGAAAGATCTTTCAGAATTTTTCTGTTTGGCGCAAGCGCATCTGCGCTTGACACGTGTCGAGCAGCGCAGAGCGCAGCGCAACTGCGCTGCCACGTGTCGCGCAGCGCAGAGCGCAGCGCAACTGCGCTGCCACGTGTCGCGCAGCGCAGAGCGCAGCGCAACTGCGCTGCCACGTGTCGCGCAGCACAACTGCGCTGCTACGTGTTGCGCAGTGCAGAGCACAACTCAGCTGAAGCGTTACTTCCTTTATTTTCATTTTAAATAGAGCCTTGCTCTGATTGGGTGCGCTGCGCTCCCTGTGCTGGAGTGTCTTATTTTGACACGTGGCGCTCTGCGTGCAGCGCAGGGGATCTGAAGCGTTGCTTCATTTATTTTAACTTTAATTTTCACTTTAATTTTCAAAGCAGAGCTTTGCTCTGATTGGGGAAACAGAAGCGTTGTTTCGTTTCCCGTCTTGGAATTTGAACAGAGGTTTGCTCTGATTGGGGTAAACAAATGCCCTCCCACCATTGCGCTTAGGTGGCCCCAAACATGAGCGCAGCGGTGGCAGAATTCCTATCGTTGCGGCAACTTTTGGAAGTTGAAAGGGTTCTCAATGCCTATAAATTGGACCTTTGGTCTTTTAGATGATTTCATCTCTTCATAAGCATTTTTATTCAGAACCCTGTTCTTTCGTTTCAGCACTTTTCAAAGTTCAAACTCTAGAGAATTTTAGGTAAAAATTAATTTAGATTAAAATAAATCAATTTTAAGAGCCTTGCTCTCAATAGATCCCTGATCTAAAGAAGACCCATTTAGGGTTTCACTTAGCAGAGCTTTGCTCTAAAGGGGTCTAAAAAGAACTAAGGAGAACCCTATTAGGGTTCCATTAATAGAGCTCTGCTCTCTAAAAGATTTTCCTTGTATTTTCTTAATTCATTAATGGAGCTTTGCTCCTTCCAAATCATATAAAGGAACTCTTAAGATGCTATTTCATGGATCTTGGAGGTTTTAAGATGGAATTTTATTTTTGATGAATTATATCATCTTTTTCGAGTAGAGCTCTTCATGTTCTTTGGGGTTTTTCTTTAAATTATCCTCATAACTGATTTTGACAGGTGTCACTCCTGTCTGCAGAGCATTGCTCTCAAGGAGTTTAACTCCATATGTCTTTTTTATTGCTAATCTTCCAATGATGTTTCCTTCAGGCATTATGGCTGTTCATCATACAGTCTGCATGAATTCATCACTTATGAGGATATCCGCGTACAGGGCCGTCACCAAGACCAAGAGTTTACAAATGCCCAGTGTGCGGAGATTATGGGTCGTCTGAACGCACGCGTTGGCTGGTTGCTTCCTCGCCGTTCTGCTCTCTTGAAAGTTGTGCTGGGAGCAATTTGGAGAGCACTCTTGGGGTTTCACAAGGCCATGCCGCTTAATGCACTGGATGATGCCGAAGACAAGGTGCATTCAGTATACCTATCGGGGCTAATCTCGAAGAAACGGCGGGATAGCCTCATCGACATTCTGCATCAAATTTTTCAGCAGACGACGATAATCGCTGCTTATCGAAGGATGGGGGGCCTTACCGAAAATCTTGATACACGTGAGCGCAAGAGGCTGCGCACGAGAATAATCAGAAAGGCCAGAAGAACTCAAGATGGCCTTACTTTCGAATTTCTTAATCCATGCCCTAGATCTGAGGTTTTGCCATTGTAAACATTTGATGATGTTTTTCGTCTACTGCTTTCATGATTGTAAGAATTTTTAGCTATATGAATGGAAAAATTTTATTTCAGCTTGTCTTATTTCTCGTCCTGAGTCTTTTGCACATGCATGAATGAGTGTGTCTCGAACGCTTGATCAAATGCAAATCGGATGTTCTTTCTGTCGCTTTCTTTTTTCTTTTATTATCAGTATGCTGCCTTAGTAAACATGGTCGACAGATGATAGAACGAGCATCCTGTCTTGGTTTCTTCAAGAGGTAGCGACGGCTTAGGCCGCAGGTTCAGATCTGCTGCCTAAGATTTTTCAACTTTATGAGCCGTGAGGGTCTCATAAAGACTTTTCTCCCTACGGATCGAGAGGATCTCGTAGGTGTATTTTCTCCTTAGGAATCGTGAGGATTCCTAAGTGCATTTTCTCTTATAAGTCGTAAGGATCTTATAAGAGAATTTTCCCTCTTACGAGTCGAGAGGACTCGTAAGCGGTTGTTTCCCTCCTCGTCGGGATTCGACTTCGGAGAGTGAGACCCGTGGATAGTATGCAAGAGACCATTTTAGACCGACTTGCAGGGTCCCAGTGCTTAGGAAACAAGATTTTTAATCCCTGCTGCCTAAGGCTTTATCTTGCAAGTCGAGATGAATCGGGAAGTCCTCGCGAAGACACTAATTTCCTCACGAGTCGAGACGAATCGAGCAGCTCTTGTCAAGGACACTAATTTTCCTGAGTCGAAGTATTTTGTCGAGGACACTGGTTTCCTCGAGGTTGAAACGAATCGGAGTGTTCCTGCAAAGACACTGGTTTCTCTGCGGGCCGACGTGAATCAAGAAGCTTTCATCAAGGACGCTAGTTTTCCTGAATTGAGGTATTTGCCAAGGACACTGATTTCCCTGGGGTTGAAACGAATCGGGGTATTCCTGCAAAGACGCTAGTTTCTCTGCGGGTCGACGCGAATCATGATGTTCTCATCAAGGACACTGGTTTCCCTGAGTCAAAGTATTTTGCCGAGGACACTGGTTTCCTCGAGGTTGAAATGAATCGGAGTGTTCCTGCAAACACACTGGTTTCTCTGCGGGCCGACGCGAATCAAGAAGTTCTCATCAAGGACACTAGTTTCCCTAAATTGAGGTATTTGCCAAGGACACTGATTTCCTTGGGGTTGAAACGAATCGAGGTGTTCCTGCAAAGACGCTGGTTTCTCTGCGGGTCGACGCGAATCGAGGTGCTCTCGTCAAGGACACTGGTTTCCCTGAGTCGAGGAGGTTGCCAAGGACACTGATTTCCCTGGGGTTGAAACGAATCGGGGTATTCCTGCAAAGACACTGGTTTATCTGCGGGCCGACACGAATCAAGAAGCTCTCATCAAGGACGCTAGTTTCCCTGAATTGAGGTATTTGCCAAGGACACTGATTTTCCTGGGGTTGAAACGAATCGAGGTGTTCCTGCAAAGACGCTGGTTTTTCTGCGGGTCGACGCGAATCGAGATGCTCTCGTCAAGGACACTGGTTTTCCTGAGTCGAGGAGGTTGCTAAGGACACTGATTTCCCTGGGGTTGAAACGAATCGGGGTATTCCTGCAAAGACGCTAGTTTCTCTGCGGGCCGACACGAATCAAGAAGCTCTCATCAAGGATGCTAGTTTCCCTGAATTGAGGTATTTGCCAAGAACACTGATTTCCCCGAGGTTGAAACGAATCGAGGTGTTCCTGCAAAGACGCTGGTTTCTCTGCGGGTCGACGCGAATCGAGGTGCTCTCGTCAAGGACACTGGTTTCCCTGAGTTGAGGAGGTTGCCAAGGACACTGATTTCCCTGAGTCGAGGAGGTTGCCAGGGACACCGATTTCCCTGGGGTTGAAACGAATCGGGGTATTCCTGCAAAGATGCTAGTTTCTCTGCGGGCCGACGCGAATCGAGGAGATTTCATCAAGGACGCTAGTTTCCCTGAATTGAGGTATTTGCCAAGGACACTGATTTCCCTGGAGTTGAGATGATCTCTGGTGGTCTTTCAGGTTTTATATGAGTTGCCATTAAGACCCTGAAGCTAGGAATTTGGCCTTTGCTTCGCTTGCTGTGGTGTGTCCGAATCCTGTTGGAGGAAGGACGCTGTAGTGACATTTCGTCTGTTGTGTAGAGATGAACGATGAAGTGGTGATCACTCCACGCTGGGGTGAGATGATCTCCGATTGTCTTCAGGCTTTATATGAGTTGCCGTCAAGACTTGGCTCCGTTTCTTGATGGAGCATGGGGAGGAAAGATGTGTTTCCTTCTTTGTTTACGCCCCTGGATTATATACAGGGATTGTTGTGATATCGCCTGTAGGGCATAAACTTCATTCATTTTTTTTATTATTTTTTTTCCGTGATGCTCTATCTTTTCAGCTCTTATGTCGTGAAGGTCGCGATTGCCCAATCATTTCGACTATTTTTCACGGTGCCCAATCATTTCGGCTATTTATTTTATTTTTACTCGCTGCTTTTTATTGTGAGTTGCCCAATCATTTCGGCTATTTTGTATGCATACATTTTTTTACTTGCTGATTTTTTTTGCAAGTTGCCCCATCATTTGGCTATTTCGTATGCATGTGTGGCTCGCTGTCTTTTCACTGCAAGCTTGGGATTAGACACCGATTTCGGCATCAGCATCGCTACAACTGGGAAATTGCCAGGAGCGAATCATCATTTGCCCTCGTCAATGTCGAACAAAGGTGGCTTAGTAAAAAGGGTTAGGATCCCGTCGACTAAGGCTTTTGGCTTTATGAGCCGTAAGGGTCTCACAAAGGCATTTCTCCCTACAAGTCGTGAGGATCACGTAGGTGTGTTTTCTCCTTAGGGATCGTGAGGATTCCTACGTGTATGTTCCCCTGTAAGTCGTAAGGATCCTACAAAAGGGTTTTCTCCTTATAAGTCGAGAGGCCTTACAAGGGTTGTTCATCGTATGGATATATCCCCAGTCACGGGTGAGACTTGGTTAGGGAAATGTTTATTCGTGCCCGTGGATTGTATACAAGGGTCAGTATTGAGCCACTTGTAGGGCACTATCGAAGGTTGTGGGGGTTCTTAAGAACAGGTTCAGGTCTCTGTAACTTAAGACTTTCAAATCTTATGAGCCGTGAGGGTCCCATAAGAGAGTTCTCCTTACGAGTCGTGAGGATCTCGCAAGTGTAATTTCTCCTTAGGAATCGTGAGGATCCCTAAGTGTGCTGCTCCCTGTGAGTCGTAAGGATCTCATGTTGGTGGTTTCTCCTTACAAGGTCGAGAGGATATTGCAAGTGTCTTTTTAACAAGGTTGCGCCCTTTCGGGTTTTCATAAACACTCGCCGGTAGTCCTGCTGTTTTTACTCACGGAGCCCTTTCGGGTTTTCATCCGTGCCCATTTTGCTTATGGACATACCGTTTTTTTTATTCTTTCTATTCTCTTTTTTTTTAAAACGAGGTCGCGCCCTTTCGGCTTTTCACGAACACTCGCCGGTAGCCCTGCTGTTTTTACTCACGGAGCCCTTTCGGGTTTTCATCCGTGCCCATTTCGCTTATGGACATACCGTTTTTTTTTATTACTATTTTTTTTATTCTTCCTTTTTTTTTATCTTGTCAGCCTGAGGATGTTGCGATAGTAGTTTAAAGACGTTTCGGTCATCTGCTAGTTTTAGGACGTAGTGGTCCGTCATTAGTTTAAGGACGTTTCGGTCCGTCGCTGAAGAAGGCCGGTTACTACTTGTAGAGTTTGGGCTTAGGAAGATAGCGAGCGGATATAGTCGTCGTCATCTATCATTGACCTAGGCTGTGACTCGTTAAGCGTAGTATTTCTTTAGGAAGTGACCGTTTATTGGCCTGAAAGGTCTTTCCCCGTGCATATCCATGAGTAGATAGGCTCCACCCTGGTAGACCATGTCTATGATGTATGGGCCTTCATAGTTCGGTGCGAATTTTCCCCGCTTGGCGCGATTGGGGTTCATAGGTCTTTTAACCACTAGCACGAGTTCGCCTTGGCGGAATGTCCTCGGCCTGTTCAATCTTTCATATGAGCGCGTCATCTTTGCTTTGTAAGCCTCCAGATTTTGTTGCGCTATGAGCCGGGTTTCATCAAGGGCATCAAGCTTTTCAAGCCGAAGGTGAGCATTTTCTTCGTCCATCAGCTCGTAGTAGACTTCCACTCATAGAGAGGGTAGCTCTATTTCGAGGGGAGTACTGCTTCTGTACCGAAGATTAACGCGTACGACGTTGTGTTCGTGGCCGTCTTGAACGTAGTTCGATACGCCCAGAGAGCTTCTTATAGTCTCTCGTGCCAGTCCTTCTTATTTTGGGACACCGTCTTCTTCACAATCTTTGTCAAGGTCTTATTGAAGGCCTCAACTAGACCGTTAGCTCAGGGATTATAAACCGAGGAATATTTCCAGTCTATATTATGCTGTTGCGCGAAGCGACTGATCTTGTGGCTTCTGTAGGCTGGCCCGTTATCGGAGATGATCCGTCGTGGAGTTCCGAACCGATAAACGACGTGCATCTTGAAGAAATGGAGGATATTCTCTGTATTTACTTCCCTCAGTGGTACTGCTTCTGCCCATTTGGAGAAGTAATCAGTCGTTGCCAGGATGAAACGATGTCCCCTGGACGATGCTGGTTCAATGGGGCCAATTATGTCAGTTCCCCACATTTCAAATGGCCAGCTGGCCACTGTTGGATGAAGAGGATTTGGGTGTTAATGGATAAAGTCCCTATGAATCTGGCATGAGTGGCATTGCTTCGCATATTCGAGGCAGTCCTGAATCATCGTGGGCCAGTAGTATCCTATCCGTTTAATTTTCAACTTCATCTTCGGGCCTGCTTGGTAAGAACCGCAGAGTCCGTCTTGAACTTCCTGAATGACTCTTTTCGCTTCGTCAGGTCCCAGACATCTCAACCACAGAGAATCAAACGATCTCTTGTACAGAGTATCATTGACGAAGGCGAAAGACAGAGCTCGTTTAATGAGCTGATGTCTTGAAGACGCATCTTCGGGCGTTCGACGGTATTTGAAGTAGTCTATAAAGACTTCTCTCCAATCTTCAGCCCTTTCCGGGTCTTTTATTTGCAGGGTCGTCTACTCAGTCGCTCCCTTTTCTTCGTATGATTCCAGAGATATTTCTGCTGGGGCAAGCACCCGACGGCTTTGTACCACGATTCTTACGTCATCGAGGTTTTCATCAGCCAGTTCTTTAGCGAGCTTGGCTAATGCATCCGCTTTGCTATTTTCCGCGCGCGGTATGCTTTCCAGCATGTAGGAGGGGATTTGGGTCAAGAGTTGTTGCACCTTTTCGCCGTACATCACCAACTCTGGTTTGCACGTTTGGTAGTCGCCATTTACTTGACTGATGATCACTTGAGAATCTCCGTATATAAGAAGGTTTTCAATTCCGATGTCGATGGCGATCTCGAGGCCTGCTATCAAAGCTTCGTATTCGGCTTCATTATTCGTCCTCGGCTCTGTTAAGGAGAAAGCAAAGCGCATTATCCCTCCTTGTGGAGTTACGAAGATGAGGCCTACCCCCGATTTGATTATAGGGGTACTTTGTTTGCGCTTCTTCATGGAGGACGCTCCATCGAAATAAAGCTCCCACCTGGTACCACTACCATCGATTGCATCAAACGCATGTTCGTCTGGTAGTTCGCAATTCAGAGGGGAATCAGCCGGTATCGGATGCTCAGCGAGGAAGTCGGCGATGGCCTGGCCTTTCACTGCTTTAAGAGGCTGATAAGTTATCGAAAACTCCATTAAAAGCAATGCCCATTTAGCGAGTCTCCCTGTCAATATGGCCTTCGACATTAAATATTTAAGGGGGTCCACCTTCGAAATGAGACGGACTTCATGCGCCAACGCATAATGCCTGAGCTTTGTTATTGCGAAGATCAACGCTAGGCAGTGTTTTTCGATGGGGGAGTAGTTGCTTTCTGCCCCCAGCAGAACTTGACTTAAATAGTAGAGTGCTTTTTCTTTCCCTTGATCTTTCTCTTGCGCCCATAATACGCCTAAGGAACCCTCAAGGGCTGTTGTATAAAAGATGAGAGGGTTTCCCTTAATCGGAGCAGCCAGCACTGGCGGATTCTGCAGGTACTGCTTGATTTCGTCCAGCGTGCTTTGGCATTTGTGATCCCAAACGAAAGGGGCTCCCTTCTTCATCAGGTGACTGTAAGGGCGACACTTGCCTGAAAGGTTGGCTATAAATCGCCGAATGTACGCGAGCTTCCCTTGGAGAGACCGCAATTGCTTGAGAGTCCTTGGCGGAGGAATTTCCATGATCGCCTTGATCTTTGACGGATCTATCTCGATACCTCGGTGTCGAACGATGAATCCTAAGAATTTGCCCGAGGAAACTCCGAATGCGCACTTGAGAGGGTTCATCTTCAAGTTGTATTGCCGAAGGCGTTCAAACACGGTCTTTAGATGCTCTAAGTGCTCATTGTATGATTTGCTCTTAACCGCGAGGTCATCGATATAGCATTCGACAATTTCATGTATAAGTTCATCGAAGATCTTCGTCATGAACCTTTGGTAGTTGGCACCGGCGTTCTTTAGACCGAAGGGCATCACCTTGTAGCAGAATATACCCAAAGGGGTCCAGAAAGCGGTATGCTTCTGGTCTTCGGGATGCATCTTTATCTGATTATATCCTGATGAGCCGCCCATGAATGAGAAAACCTTATGAGTGGACGTGTTATCTATCATCAGCTCGGTGACTAGCACTGGGAAATCGTCCTTCGGGCAGGCTTTATTTAGATCCCGAAAGTTTACACATATGCGCACCGTCCCATTTTTCTTCATCACCGGGACGATGTTGGCAATCCAATCGGGATACTGAACTTCCTGGATAAACCCAGAGTCGATCAGCTTCTTGACCTCGGCGTTGATACTCATCTCAAACTCGAGACGCATTCTTCTCGGCGCCTGTTTGATTGGTTTGACGTCCGGAGATATCGCCAATTTATGCACAGCGATTTCTGGATCTAGTCCTGGTATTTCGGAATAGTTCCACGTGAAGCAATCTCTATACTGCATAAGCATGCCTTTTAATGAAGCCACCCTTTCTTTAGATAGCAGCTCGCTGACGAATGTCGTTCGCGGGTCGTTCGCCGTTCCCAACTCAATTTTCTTGAGGTTATCTGCAGTGGTGTGTATCCCATCTTCCAACTCTTTCGGCGCCGGTGGGAATTCCGAGATCACCCCATCATTGCTGCTTTCGAAACACCAGGGAAGGTCATCCATATTCTCGGGCCCTTCTTTTGATATTGTTATCATATGACAAGTACGAGCTCGCTTCCAAGACCGATGTGGATCTGGTTCTGCTCTCGTGGCTTTGGGTTCATGCTTCTATAGCGGCGTTACCATCCAGCTGTCAGACAGAGCGAACTTGCCGAGCCGATACTGATCTTCAACCCAATTCTTGAAGGTGAAGAAATCTTCGAGAGGGTGTCCTATTACCCGATGATAAGAGCAATAGTTCGGGTGTGAGACTTCGCCTGCTTGTTCGGGGTGCTTGGACTCCGGCAGTGTAACCATTTGATGTTTTATAGCGAGATCAAGTATCTTCTTTGTCTTGTCTTGAGGAAAGGAGTATGCTCGACCCATCTTCTTCATAAGGGATAGATCAGGACCGCTCGATTCCTGACTGCGTGGTTTCTTGGTCCCGCTTTGTCGTTGCTGAATACCTTTTCTACTTTTTGACTTGTTTTTGCCTCTGCGTCGAGCCTTTTTTGCAACAGGTTGACAGGGAGCGACATTTTCATCTTTCTCAGCCTGTTGAAGGAGGCGTTGCGTCCTGGCTTTGTTTTTGTAACATTCTCCACGGATGGAGGAGATCTTTTCAGCGCGGCAGTCGGAGAGTTCCTGCGCACCTTGTTGAGCAGTTTAAAGCTGTTCCCAATTGGAACAGCAGCGTTGACTTCCACCATTGGGGCCGGTGGAGTTAGCCCAGAGGGAGAGTTTCCCCCGGCCTTCCGTACTCGGCGTCAATGGCGACGTCGAGCGTGTCGAGCTGTTGGGGCTGGTTCAGCGATAGGGATGGTTTTATCTTGCACCCTGTCTAGATGAGGCACCGCTGGTGCCAGCCTCTTGAAGACTGATGTATTTTGGGTAGTGGTATCCAATCTGTTAAAGACAGACTTTCGAGCAGGAACGGGAGCCGGAATAGTCAGTCTTGTAAAGACCGACTCTTTAGCAGGAGAAGCCGCCTTGACGACTTCAAGAGCAGAGGTGGCTATCTTCCTCGGGATAGCCACTTCAGGGGTTATGGGTTTCTTGGCATGCCCATCAGAGTTCAGGTTCAACCTGGTAAAGACCGTGGCTGCCGGCTTGACATTGGACGACCCGTTGAGAGGGGCCGTGGTAGTAGTGAGCCGATCGAAGACCGACTTCTTTTGCGCTTTCGGTACGGGTACTGGAATGGTGAAGCTGGCTGGCGGGAGCATGGTCCCGAAGAACAGACCGGTGGTAGCCTGAGTCACTTGTTCCACCGGCATAGCAAGGATGGAGGCCGCTTGAGGCCCATAGGCTACACCTCCAGGTGAGGCGGAGCGTCGGTTGCATTTGCATTTGGAGCAGTCTGAGCAGTTGGACGCCATTGCTGTTTGATTTCTGCGCCAAGCAAGAGACCAAATCTTAGTAACTTGAAACCCGAGGGCAACCATTAACAAACTGCGATTCGTTCGCGAAGACGACACACGAAGTTTGGAGTGGAAAGAGGAAAAGGTCCCACCGGTCATGCCAGAATCTGTTCCCCTCCGAACGGTGGCCAAGACGACATAGGGACGTCTCGCCTGAGATTCGGGGCAGATGCTATTTGGTTTATCCGTCCACCTCTTCGAAGATGCCAAGTTGATTTATGGCACCGTGTATCGGAGGTTTAGACGGATGCGGCCGATGTAGCAGACTTCGTAAGATTCCCCCTCGGTTGAGGGGTTTTTGATTGTGGGGACGCTCTTCCCTGCAGGCGCAAGCCTCTGCAGTTAATTACGCTACCGCATCGCGGTAGTAACTTTCTCCTTCTCCAGAATTTCACTTCGTGTCGTGGGTGTTTGTTTTGTTTGTGGTTGTCCGTGGATTGTATACGGAGACTAATTTATGTCGTCGCCCGTAGGACGTGGATTAGTCCAAATCCCTATTTTCTTAGATTTGGATTTGGTGTTTTGGTTTAAGGATACGTTAGCTCTATTTAAGGCTAAGATCAACTTAAACTTTTGTTAAGGATACGTTAGCCTAATCTCCAGACTAAGATCAACTTAACGGGATCGTTTGGATCCGACAAGAGAGCAATTGTCTCTATTATTTAGTTTAATGACATTGCGGTCGATTCCCAGTTTAGGGACATGGTGGTCCATCATTCCCATTTGGGGACGAACATTAGTTTAAGGACATTTCGGTCCAACGTTCCCATTTTGGGACGAATATTAGTTTAAGGACATTTCAGTCCATGTGTTTAAGGACCCCGCAGTCCGTATCAATATGTGGTTGTCAGGACCCGTCACCTCTCTGAAGACGTTGAAGGATTACAACGACAAATATCAGAGGAGTTCGGAGATGTACCGGGTGTTGGGTTAAGTCCAGTTGTTTAAGAAAGCAATCATACCCAGTCAATTTAATTTGAGAACTTACGGCCAGTATTGGGTTAAGTCCAGTTGAAAATGTGCAACATTTTATTTGCATTTGGCCAATTAGGCCTTTATTAGGGCTCTGCCCCTGCACTGCATTTTATTCTGGCCTGTTAGGCTTTTTAAATTGGGCTCTGTCCCCTTTTTTATAATGCAGAGCATTTGTTTTAGTCCATTGGGCCTCTTAATTGGGGCTCTGCCCTTTAATAATGCGCTGCATTAATTAGTCTGATAAAGCGCCATGTGGCTTGTCAGGCGCTTTGCGCCAATTGAGGAGCGTAAGGCGCAAGTCCATGTGGAGGTGACATATGTCACGCTCTGGTGAGCGCAAGTCTCCTAGCGCAGTGCGTTGCGACAGTGCGCTGCACTGTTGCGCTGCTTACACGTGGCGTGCTCTGATAGCTTGCGCCAATTCATGAGAGCAGTGCTCTGTTTTAGAAGTGCATAGCGCAGTCTGTTCTGGGGCTGACACGTGGCGCTCTCTGGTAGTTTGTGCCAACCCGAGAGCGCAACAGTGCAATTTTTTCAAGTGCAGGGCACTGTTTAATATCTTGATCCGATTTTGGATCAAAGAAGAGAATCTTTTAAGATTCCAGAACCAATGGTTCATCAAAAGGCAATGCTTTTATGTAGATCAAATGATCTGATAAAGAAGTAAATTACTTCTTTTCATTAATATTATCATTTTTTATTGAAGATTTTTGATCTTGTTCTTAGATCATTGATCTTTTCAGAAGAAAATTCTTCTTTTTCTAAAGGTTTTACCTTTTTCTTTGTTTCTTTCTGAATTCTTCTCAAAGTTCTTAGAAGAGCTTTATGAATTCTCTGTTTGCTGATGTCCTTTAGACTTGGAGTCTAGGGGGATTTTTGTAGTGCCATTTGATTTGTTAAATCAGTTGAAGAGATCTTTCTCTGAGTGATTTAGGGATTTTTCCCTACCGTTGGATCTTTGATCCAAGGGCTCCTATTTTACATGAGAGAATCTTATTGTTTTAATAAGATCATAAAGATCTTTTAGAATATTTCTGTTTGGCGCAAGCGCACCTGCGCTTGACACGTGTCGAGCAGCACAGAGCGCAGCGCAACTGCGCTAGCGCTGCCACGTGTCGCGCAGCGCAACTGTGCTAGCGCAACTGCGCTGCTACGTGTCGTGCAACGCAATTGCGCTGCCACGTGTCGCGCAGCGCAGAGCGCAGCGCAACTGCGCTGCCACGTGTCACGCAGCGCAGAGCGCAACTCAGCTGAAGCGTTGCTTCCTTTATTTTCATTTTAAATAGAGCCTTGCTCTGATTGGGTGCGCTGCCTTGGGCGCTGCGCTCCCTGCACTGGAGTGTCTGATTTTGACACGTGGCGCTCTGCGCGCAGCCCAGGGGATCTGAAGCGTTGCATCATTTATTTTAACTTTAATTTTCAACGCAGAGTTTTGCTCTGATTGGGGTAACAGAAGCGTTGCTTCGTTTCCCGTCTTGAAATTTGAACAAAGCTTTGCTCTGATTGGGGTAAACAGCCAAGCTCTTGAGTCTCATTAGAATCTGACTTGAATATGATTCAAGTACAGTCTACAATCTACAATCACAATTTACAATCGACAATATTACAATTTAACATGAATTCATGAATCCAATTATCAATTTATATAACTTGACTGAACCGAGCCATGGATATACATTCCATTTACATGATTATTCAGTTACATCCATGATTTTACAGTTACATACATGATTCTCCGGTTACATCTGTTTACTGATATCATGGTTTCGGTCAGTTATCCAATTATACAATCTATACAGTTTACAATACAAGACAATACAATCAAGATAACACTATGGGGTTTAAGGGATAGACTGGTACGGAATATGTTAAAGGTGGCACGAGGTGGTCACTTAAGACATAATTACATCCATACCGTTGTTCCGTGGTATTATCGACGGAGCCTTGTACTACGGGTTACCAAAGTACCCGGTGTAAGTGGGACTTCTCTCGTATACACTGGCATCTTATGTACCAAACTATAAACAACAGCGTTAATACAATATTACTACAATATAATACAACTTTAAAAGATACCTTCTTATTCTGTCTATTCTACTTTCCTCTTCTCTTTGGGACTTACCGAGCGATATGTTCGCTGACGACATTCTATTTCTTTCTTCTTTGAATGTCGTCAGGTGATTTGGACCCGTCAGAGATCGAGCCCACTGCTGATTTGGACCCGTCAGAGATCGAGCCCACTGTTGAAGACTTGGAACAGTTCAGTGAAGACCCCGAGCTCTAGTCATTGTACACTTTCTATTCAGTACTTTCATTTCTGTTATGCCATTGTTTAGGCATTGCTTTTTATTCTGTTGTATTTACTTTTCATGCATTGTACAAAAGAATGTGAATAAATAAAGTTGCTATTTTATTATATCTTGTCTCTTGTGATTTACTTTTATATTGCTTAGATACGCTTAGCGTATTTACTTCACAGTAAATACGTAGCGGCCTCGTCGCGTCCTCTGCCCGTATACCGGGAAGCGGGGCGTGACAATATATATCAACGTAGGAAGTCGGGTGGATAGCGTATAGCACCCCCACAATTTCGTAGTATAGAACGCGAATGCGTTATAGTTATATTATATTATATATATACAGATGTAATATGAAATGACTTTGGGTTAGTATAGTGTACTTGTAAGATAGTGTTTAGTTAGTTTATTAGTCGCGAATCCTAGAGTAGTGATTTGCATACACGCGCACACACACACTTGCATACTTTTATTACTTGTGCGTATATGGGGATATGTATATATATATACACACATAGGTATGGGACTGTGTATATATATACGTATACATATACATGGACGAGAAGGATAGTATATGGTATTTAGAAATGAGTCGATAAGATTGGACATGGTTCCATAAGATCGGTGATATGTTTTGGTTCGTATTATGAGATACGACATGATATTATAGCGGGTCCTTGGGCGTTGTGTTTCATACACACGTATGTCTATATATATATATATATATATATATATATATATATATATATATATATATATATATGGTATCAGTATTGTACTGGACTTAGATCAGTACCCCCAGGTTCATGATATGTGATGATAAGGATACCATTGAATATTAAGATAAATATGATATTGACCCGTACCCAGAATTGGGATGCTGTACAACGGATTTACCGTACGAGCTATATATTGATGATAGATTCGCACTTTTGACTTGAGGATGTTATTTTATATATTGTATCATATGTGATACTATTGAGGCGGGATCACTGACTATTATATGTTATATATATATCGACTCAGATTTAGGTGGTTTCCTTACCTTTTCGATTAGTCTGTTAGTTTAGTCCATTAGTTTACTTGTAGATGTTAGACAAGACTCGGGTCATACCTATTTCAAAACTAACGAATCGTGAGTATTTTAAAGACAGGCCAAGGGATTCTACGGATATTTCAAAGGATGTACCTTTTCTTAAAAACACCGTAGCCCTATTTGCTAAACACCACGATTCGTGTTATTTCAAACGGCAAAACTGTATGACCCATATGTATTAATGTACATTCCTTATTGTTGCATTTACTATTCATTTCTGTATATTCGTACATGTTGCGTTGTTATTCATGTTCTGCATTTTCATGCTGTTCGCATCGTATTGCATGCTCATATTGTATTTTTCGTTAGTTATTATCAACATCATGCTGTCAGGACACCAGCACCATTACCGATGATGCGTATGCTTGATTGTTTAGGAGATGATTTTGTGCTTATGCGTTTTTAAATCAAAATTAAGAATACCGCAATTAAGAACGGTGTCGCTTGGTAGTTAGTCGGTTGAGTACGGGTCGGTCCACAGAGATTTTGTGTATTTTCTAATTGTTCTAACGAGTCAATTCTAATTGTGGCAGGTTTGATTTTCAATAAAAACTAAAGTTGAATTAGATTAGGATTAAAAGCTTGCAAGGGTTAGGTTTTAGGTTGGTTTGGAAAATCAATTATTATCACCGTTTTCTATGCCCTAATTAAGAACTTTTAGGTGTTAAGGTAATAATTAACAAAAGGGATTAGCACGATCGGGAAGAAACTAGGTTTCTTCCCTTTTGTCCTTGTTCGTCCTTTCTTAACTCTTACCCTAACCTCCATGGAAATCATACACAACCGGTCTTTAACTTTGGTATCACCGCTAGCTCTTGGGATAGGGTGCCGTAGTGAGCGGTGTGTGTATGTATGCATGGCGTCCTACTTTAAAATGTATAACGGGCAAGAAAGGGGTGAGAGATTTTCATCTCTCAAACCTTCCCCAAACCAAACCCTAACAAGTGAGGAACTACTCACTCATTAGGGAATTGATAAACGAGTTCATTTTTTATAGTTTTTAATTTAACAACTACGGCAGATAAAATTTATAACTACGGCAGCTAAAGAATTTATAACTAGGGCAGAAAAGAAATTAAACTAAGGTAAGATAAAGAAAAACTTACTTTTTTATTTGATGCACTCTTTGAACATTTACAAGGAAAAAATTCTAAACTAGGAATTAAAAAGAGGCATGCTCCTAAAAGAGCTGTAGGATTCCTATTTATAGATTATAGGAACCCTAGGGTTTACATCTGATCCATATCTAAATTTCCAAAACTACCCTGAGAAGCCTGGTCAACGCACCGCCACCCACCGACTTTTTGCACCGACACGTGCTTAGCATGGCCGTGGATCCGTGGCCATATGCCTTGTTTGGCCGCGGATCCACGGCCATATGGTAGGGTCTTTGGCTGAAATCTTCTGGGCTGCTTCCTGTTGCATTTACTTCTGGTTTCTTCACTTGGTTTCTCGGAATATCTTTCTATTTTCTCCCAGATTTCCATAGTGCAGAATATTGTGGACCTTCACCGTTTGCTTCGCGTTGAAGTCTTGAATATTTGTGCTGCCTTTGTATCTTGTGCAATTGAGCTGTTCAGTGATCTTCACTTGTTCCTTAATTTGTATGCGGCATCATAAGGATTCTTCTTTTTGTTGGTCGTAGTCTCACTTTTGTAGCGTCTTTTCACTTTTTTCACTGTATTGTTCCGAGAACCTGTAACCTGCAACTATTTAGCGGACATGGATCAAAAACACCTATTTATTTGCAAAATGAATAAGAATGGGGAATATAATAATGCAAAATTATGAGATGAACAAATATCCCCAAACTTATCTTTTGCTCGTCCCGAGCAAAACTAGTTTTATTCTCAAAAAAGCCTAACCTCACTTTCGCAGGGAAACACGATTGCACTGAGCTCGTGCAACAAGCCGTTAAACTTATAGGTGTCCCTAGTAGGAGGAGTGTTGTCTCCTGTGGGTTTTCAGCGGATACTACTCACAAAATCCTATCAATTTGGCCTATTGACTTTTATTCTTCAATTCGGTTTTTTAGCAAGAAATTCTATTATCCTCAACTCAGAAATTATTAACCCATATTTTTCACGATTCCTTATCATTTAACTTAAGATTGTATATGTTCTGTAAATTTATTTAGCTTTTAGTATCTTTTGAGCTTTCCTTCTAAGGTTCCATCTCAATTTAGGAATTTTTATCATCTCTACTGAAGATATAAGTCCTATTTTTCATTCCTATCTCTCATCCAAACCCTAATCATATACCCCTACGTGTGTTTATATATCACCCCTACACTTGGAAATTCAATTCAAGCTCTTATACTCTTGTCCATCGTCCAAAGTACTTTTAGTTGGTGAATTTTTAGATGAAATTGCTCACACATTCTTCATGTGACCGTTAATACTTCTTGAGGTACTAATGACCGATTACAAAATGTGTTTGCGCATTAAGGCATAATTCCCCGTCTTGTAATACCTAAGGCTTTTAGCAATGACTCCCAAACCAGTTGGTCTAAGGCACTAGGTGATAAAGCACCCTCGCTATATATATTTTTTACGCAGCCTTAAGTAATTACAAAATCAGTGTTCATTTTTTTTATCTCTCTTTATTCACACTTATAATTTTATTTTTCTTCATACTAAGGATTTTAGACAAGAGCATTTCAAGGTATCCTCTACTATTCCAAGTTTCAAGGTTCATGTTTGTGCAAGTTGTAGGGTATACATTTTCAGAATTTAGACTTGAGCTTATGAATTATTTTTCAGACTTACACTTCAATAAAAATTTCAATACTCTTCCCTTATTTTACCTTAGCCCAAGAAGTGAACTCAAAATTTGCTTATTTCTAAGTAAACCACAAAGACATATATTTTTTACCGTTAAATTTTAAGAAAGATTATTTTTAGGGTTTTTTATTTACTAAGTTTTAGATCTAGTTTTTCCTAGCTAGTTAACCATCTTGTCAAACTCAAGTCAATTATGCCCAAAATTGAATTTTTCAATTTTTATAATTTTTAAAATTTTTCGGTTTTTATTTGATTTTTTTCTTTTTCTTTTTTATATTTTTCATTTTTTTTCAATTTTTATAATTTTTTTATAAAGATGCAATGCGGGATTAAATATGCAAAAGAAAAAGAAAAATATATACAGAAATTAAAAAAAATGCAATGCAAATGATAACTATTGACAACCACCACCTCCCCCAAACTTACCAAAAGCAGTGCCCTCACTGCTCGACCCCTCGCCGCCCCCTTGAGCGTGAACGGGAACGCTCCTCCCTAGCCAGCAGGGTTCGGATCCCCTGCTCTACTTCAGTCAAACGCCGATTATGCTCCCTTGCTATCCCCCTCAACTCGTCAATCCCCCTAACAGCTCTTCTCATTAAATTTGCCTGTTTTAAGGGGGTGAGTTCTCCTTCGCTCGCAGTTGAGCTGGAGCTAGGTCTTCTGGTTGGCACGTGTTCCGCCGGTTTAGTTCATGTCCAAACATCCGTCAAGCGTGTATAGGACGTAGATACGCTCTCAATGAGAGGCCTGACGGGTATGCCTCCAAGCATGTAAAATTCAAACTTCTCCACTTGGAGGAAATAGCGACACAGTTGTGTCACTAGCATGGGGCATGGGTAGTTCGCGGCTCTTTTGCCCGCACCAATTGAGTTCAGTAAAACCGTGCACATATCGAATCTAGGGTTTCTAGTCATAAGTGTGTGCACGATATGCAGTGAGGGGGTGAAAAATGTGGTGTTATGGGAACTTCCAAAAATATTATTTTGTGCCCACCGGCACACAGTTAAAACATTAGCGAAAAGGGTTCTCGCTTGGATCCCCTTCCGTGGTTCCCTCGAGCAATCATTACCCATTAAGGACATGTAATCTTCAAATTGCAATGGTTGATCATGAACAGGTATCCTAGGGATTAATGTGACTTCATGTATGAAGTCTCTATCAATTATTATCTCCCTATCACCCCACTGCAATTTGATAAAGCTATATTGGGCGAGACAGCCGTCTTCCAAGCACTCGTAAAAATGAGTAACTAATTCTGGAAGGGCGTAAGCGTTTGGGTGTATATATCAAAAAATTCCGGCCCCTACGTGCGATTTCATTAGCAAAGTAACTCCCATATATCGTGTGTGAAAAGATCTGTGAGAAATCACGCTCCAGTTGCATATTTGGTGTCATCAGATAAGCCACAGATCTAAAAAATTAAAAAAAGAAAGGAGTTTCAGAGATCGAACCTCCCCTGAAAAAATCAAGGGGTGAAGACAACTAGGCGCGGCGGAAGCACGGCGGGAAGCTGCTCTGGGCGGCGATTCCGCGGCTGACTGGAGCGATCTCGCTGCAGAATCGAGGCGGCGGCTAGGGTTTTCTGAGGTGATTTGTTTTTAGGGTTACTCAAACAGAGAGGGGTCGGGGTTATTTATAGGGGGAAGTGTGAGCTCTTTGTAAATAAACCCTTCTAAAAAGAGGAAATTATTTGTAAATAAAAATTTTATTTTTATTTTTATTTTATTAAACCTGGAAATTTACAAAAAGACCCAATTTTTTTATTTTAATTTTAATTTTAATTAATTAATTTTTTTTATATATATACAAGTGGTAAACGTACCCCCAATCATATGGTTGGCTAAAAATCATTTTTTTTCAAGAGCCAATACAATCTCCCCTAAACTTGAATTAAACAATGTTACAAGTCAATGCCAAGCTTTGCAAAGGCCAAAAGTCAATACCAACCATTCGAAGAATTTATCAATGTAACATATAGGTCGGTTGAAGAACATGTTATATAGAGCCATGAAGAAGTGGGGAAGAGATAAGTGGTGGTATGGAAAAGGTTTGCGTGAACGTGAATGTGAGGAGATAAGAGGTGATGATAAATAAAAACGAGAATGTGAATGAGCAGAAATGAGTGGAATATTGGCATTCTCGTATTTTATTAGAAGAAAATGTGGTGGTTCAAATTCTATAGGTGGAGGTTGATTAACCACAAAATCCTCAAGGTGTCTCTGTGGATCTTTTACTGCCTTGGCATCAATTATCATATGTATATGATGTTCAATTATGAGGGGACTAATCTCCTTGATGTCCGCCATAGTCCAGCCAAAAGCTTACCGGTTATTTTGTAAGACCATTAAAAGGGCTTTCTCTTGCTCGAGAGCTAGAGAGGCTATTATGATAACAGGAAGGGTCTCATTCTCACCTAAGTAAGCGTATTTAAGGTGAGACGGCAATAGCTTGAGTTCGAGTTTTGGAGGCGAAACAATTGAAGGTAAAATTGGTGAAACTGTCTCGAACTCGAAGGATTCCAACAATGGTTCGAACAGAGTGTAAGCAACCGAGTCGGATGGTTCAACTAACTCATCCGAAAATTCAAAAGACTCAGACTCGGGTGGTGAGTCTTCAAAATCGTCCGAAAAGGTGAAACACTCGTAATCGTTATCGGTTGCGAAAACTGTGTCAGATTCAAGGAGGAACGCACTAGTGGCGTCAAAACTGCTGTGACCGAACAGAAATTTTTCGAGCTCACAGTCCTCCTACGTGATCTCTTGGATCGAGTAAACATCAAGTATACTAGCATTAGGCTCGGAGGGCAGACTTCCTATCTTGTAAATTTTGAACTCACTTGACATCTTCCCGAAGGATAGAGTCATAGAGCCGTTACGACAGTTGATTACAGCATTGGAAGTGGCCAAAAATGGTAGACCGAGGATCACCGAAATTTGGTTCCGTGGGTTAGCCACAGGCTGTGTGTCCATAACAATGAAATCAACAGGGAATATGAAGTCCCCTACTTTAATTAACACATCCTCTAACTCACCCCTAGGATGGGTGATGGATGGATCGACCATTTGGAGAGTACAATGAGTGGGTTTCAACTCTCCAACACCTAATTGCTCATAAACGGAATAGGGAAGCAAGTTAACACTGGAACCAAGATCTAAAAGTGCGCGATTTATGTTCTTATCCCCAATTGTTATTGAAATTGTAGGACATCCAGGGTCCTTTCGTTTTCGGGGCAAAGGTAAAGGTTGGGTAATAGCATTACTCACGGCACTAGCTATGAATACTTTCTTGGGTACCTGAGACTTCCTCTTCTTGGTGCATAAGTCCTTCAAGATTTTAGCGTAAGAAGAGACTTGTTGTATTGTATCCAAGAGAGGTATGTTTATGATAACCTATTTGAATAACTCCACAATCTTCTCCATTTGTGGAGTTTGTTTATTGGATCTCAACCTGTTTGAAAATGGAACATTTTGAAAATTTGTTGAGTCCAATGTTTGTGGAGTAGATTGCAGAGTTGGAACAGATCCCAGTGTTGGTGAGTTCGTGAAGTGGGATGTGGTTCCATTCGAATTAGTAGACGTAGAGCCTTGTGAAGAATGAAGAATAGGCTCTGAAGAAGATGAAGATGAAGAAGAAGAAGATGAACCGGCAGGGGTATCATCACTAATACCCACATTATTGTGCAACACTCTTCCAGATCTCAACGTAGTCACATCATTTACATTATGATTTTGTTGTTCATAAGCAACATGTGCGTTGTGTGTGTGACCGGGATTTGGCAATGGTTGAGACGGAAGCTTTCCCTTTTCTTGCTCGCTTAATGCAACATTTAGTTGTGCAATTTGGGTCTCAATTGATTTGATGCTCTGATCATGTGAAGCACTGTTTTGTACCAAAGACTGAATGGAAGTCTCCAATCTTGCTGCGGATTGTGTAGATTGTTTTAAAAATGCATCCAAACTTCGTTCTAGCGAGGAAACCTTATCGTTATTTGGCTGAACAAAATTATTTTGAGGATAAGAGTTGTTGGGTACAAAATTGTTCATTTGGTTTGGGTAAGGTTGGGGTTGGAAAGGTTGTTGATATTGAGTTTGTTGAGGGGCTTATTGTTGTGGAGGAGGCCTTTGAAAGTTGTTGTTGCCTTGGAATTGTTGTTGATTTTGATTCCAAGCAAAATTTGGGTGGCTCCTCCAACCAGGATTATAAGTCGAAGAGTAAGGATCATTTCTTTGTCTTTGCAGAAAGGCAGCATTAACTTGATCTTGTCCTTGAACAGGTGGATTGTAAGGACACTCTTCAGTAAGATGGGACGGATCCGAACAACTAGAGCAAACTGTGCGTGGGGGTAAAGCAGGGGCAGGAAAAGGCGATGAGAATTTGCTCTCAATTGCTTCTAGTTTTTTCGTGAGTGCAGCCATTTCGGCCTTCATTGCAATCGACATATCAAGTTGATGTATACCTGCCCTAGACTGACCTGATGAGGTAGATGCGGTGGTCTTAGTACTTTCCCACTGAAGTTTTTGTTCAGCAAGATCGTCGAGAAACTGCCAAGCTTTCTCGCTAGATTTTGTAAGAAAGTGACCTTGACAAATGGTTTCCAACAACTGCTTAGTTGCTGGGTTCAGTCCTTCGTATAAAGTTTGGCAAAGTTGCCAATTCTCGATACCGTGGTGAGGGCACTGAACAAGAAGGTCCTTAAATCTTTCAAAACACTTCCAAAAAGGTTTGGAAGGAAGCTGGGAAAATTGAATAATTTCGTTTCGAATTCTCGTGGTCATGTGGTGTGGGTAAAGAATTTTTACAAAAGCCTTAACAAACTCTTCCCAATTTTTTATCGAGTGTGATGCTGTGCTATATAACCATTTTTCAGCTAGGTCACATAAAGTGAATGGAATGACACGTAGCCTTATAGCATCATCAGAAAGTTGTGTGGTCTTCATCATTGCGCAAACATTCTGGAATTTGTTTATGAAGATATAGGCATCTTCGGATTTCAGCCCGTGAAATTTGGGCAACATATTGATAAAGTGGGGTTTAATTTCAAAGTTATCCCCATTGGCTGGTGGAAGTGAAAGACAAGTGGGAAGTGCGGTGCGGATGGGATAGAAAAGATCCTGGAGCGCGATTCGTTGGGGCGCTTCGACAGGAGGGTGTGGTGGGTTATTCGCACCTAGTGGAGGTGGAATCAGTCCCGCAGGTAAGGAGTTGTTAGGATTGAATCCCGACATCTCCTTAGAAGATGATGAATATGAAGATGAAGGTAAAGAAGTGGATGAAATTTTGACTTCGGAGTCGAAAGTGTAGTCAGTCGGTACTAACGAGACACGGACTAAACGGGCGCTAGTGTCCCTAGTCCAACTGGACATACACTAAAGAGGTGTAGTGTAGTCAAAAAGTAAAAACATAAGGTTGGGGTAAGAAAACGTCAATTTGAGGAAAGTGGGTGCAAGTGGGGTGCAATGGATTTCTTAGCGACAAGTGCCAAGTTTTTGTAAAATTTTTCTGTTTTGTGTTTTTTTTATAAGGAGCTTTTTGCAAAAAGATTTTTAATAAGAAGCTTAGACACACACTCAAGCAATCACAATATGCACAATCAAGCCTAGATCTAGGGTCTCCTAGGTCAACTAGACTGCTCCTAACTGTTCCAAAGGGCAAGTTGTGAGGTCCTCAAATCGCCTCTTCACCGCCAATTGTGGCCAGGTAAAGCATAAGTAAAGAAAGGAGGGATCTGCTCACGAATCACCGTGAGACGGGCCTTTTAAAATTACCTTTCCCACTAGTCTAGCCTAGGCACCACAAAGTCTGGTTTAGATAAACGACCGATGCATACAACTATTCCTTTGTCCTATTGAGCGCGACAGTCATTATAGGCTGAGTCTAATCTTTTTTAATTAACTCGAAGGTTAATGCAAAATGCTTTTTGTGATTTTTGGGGTCCTAGGAAGGGTAATGAAATCCCCACTTAATCTGGATTGGTGTTAAAGCCCCTTAAAAGTCAGTTTAAGAATGCAAAGCAGTAAACACACAAAACACTTGCCAAAATTATTTTTCTTTTATTGCGGCGCAAAGAATCCTGCACAAGATCAAGTTATTGGAGAAGGGAGAGAAGTTTTTGCGCAAAGAACCCTGCAGGAAAATTTTTCAGAGGAGTTTAGGGGGTTACAGAGAAGAAAAGAAAGCTTACAGAGAAGATTTGGATAGCTGACGTCACCAGACCGCGGCGGATCCGCGGTCAAAAGGGCAGTTTCGCGGCGGTTCCGCGGCTGACTTGGCGGTTCAGATCTCCAAAATTCTTCTATTTCTCTGTTGTGATTCTCCTCTGTTTGTTCAGATCTGCTATTTGCTGTTTTGCTCACTGGAATTTTCCAGATCTGAATCTGTTCGTCTTTTCGATCCTGCACAATTCAAACGAAAACCCTTCAAAAAATAATAAGATGATAAATTTTTTTATATTTTTTATATTTTTCAGTTTTTATGATTTTTTTAATTTTTAATCAACCCGAAATTACAAAAAGAAAATAACTACGCCATCCCCGGCAACGGCGCCATTTGATTATTTAGGAGATGATTTTGTGTTTATGTGTTTTAAAATAAAAATTAAGAATACCGCAATTAAGAACGGTGTTGCTTGGTAGCTAGTCGGTTGAGTACGGGTCGGTCCACAGGGATTTTGTGTATTTTCTAGTTGTTCTAACGAGTCAATTCCAATTGTGGGAGGTTTGATTTTCAATAAAAACTAAAGTTGAATTAGATTAGGATTAAAACCCTTCTAGGGTTAGGTTTTAGGTTAGTTTGGAAAATCAATTATTCTCACCGCTTTCAATACCCTAATTAAGAACTTTTATATGTTAAGGTAATAATTAACAAAGGGGATTAGCACGATCGGGAAGAAACTAGGTTTCTTCCCTTTTGTCCTTGTCCGTCCTTTCTTAACTCTTACCCTAACCTCCATGGAAATCATACACAACCGGTTTTTAACTATGGTATCACCGCTACCTCTTGGGATAGGGTGCCGTAGTGAGCGGTGTGTGTATGTATGTATGGAGTCCTACTTTAAAATGTATAACGGGAAAGAAAGGGGTGAGAGATTTTCATCTCTCAAACCTTCCCCAAACCTAACCCTAACAAGTGAGGAACTACTCACTCATTAGGGCATTGATAAACGAGTTCATTTTTTATGGTTTTTAATTTAACAACTACGGCAGATAAATAAAATTTATAATTACGGCAGCTAAAGAAATTATAACTAGGGCAGGAAAGAAATTAAACTAAGGCAAGATAAAGAAAAACATACTTTTTTATTTGATGCACTCTTTGAACATTTACAAGGAAAAAAAATTCTAAACTAGGAATTAAAAAGAGGTATGCTCCAAAAAGAGCTGTAGGATTCCTATTTATAGATTATAGGAACCCTAGGGTTTACATCTGATCCATATCTAAATTTACAAAACTACCTTGAGAAGCCTGGTCAACGCATCGCTACCCACCGACTTTTTGCACCGACACGTGCTTAGCACGGCCGCGGATCCGCGGCCATATGCCTTGTTTGGCCGCGGATTCACAGCCATATGGTGGGGTCTTTGGATGAAATCTTCTGGGCTGCTTTCTGTTGCATTTTATTTCTGCTTTCTTCACTTGGTTTCTCAGAATATCTTTCTATTTTCTCCTAGATTTCCACAGTGCAGAATGTTGTGGACCTTCACCGTTTGCTTCGCGTTAAAGTCTTGAATCTTTGTGCTGCCTTTGTACCTTGTGCAATTGAGCTGTTCATTGATCTTCACTTGTTCCTTAAACTGTAGGCGGTATCATAAGGATTCTTCTTTTTGTTGGTCGTAGTCTCACTTTTGTAGCGTCTTTTCACCTTTTTCACTGTATTGTTCCGAGAACCTGTAACCTGCAAAATGAATAAGAATGGGGAATATAATAATGCAAAATTTTGAGATGAACAATGCTCCACGTACACCTGCTTGCCGGCTCACACACATCATCATCAGTAATTGCCATGTCACGCACACTTTAGAGAATGTTGATTCATTGATATCTCTTGTTAGCTGATAGTTTCGATATATTATTAGTATGCTAGATTAAATTTTGCATTTATTTTATGTGTTATCTCATGCATGTATATCCATATATTTATTTTCCATGCAATAGTTTGGGCCAGTCCAGATTGCCGAAGCCCAGTATTCATTATTTATTTACATCGTGATTTATGATTTTGGATTTCCATGAGATTTCTGCATTTAGAGAAACCGCAAAGATTTTATAAACTGATTATCATTTTCAATGAAAGTTGCGGTTTTCTCATAATATGATA